>VZUI01090868.1:0-23561 GCA_013401135.1 Cettia cetti
GAGGTCTCCCCTCAGTCTCCTCCAGGCTGAACAGACCAAGTGACCTCAGCTGCTCCTCACACAGCTTCCCCTCAAGGCCTTCACCATCTTTGTTTTCCTCCTTTGGACACTCTCTAATAGTTTAATGTTCTTTTTATATTGAGGCACCCAAAACTGCCCCAGCAGTTGAGGTGAGGCTGCCCCAGTGCAGAGCAGAGCAGGACATTCCCCTTCCTTGCCTGGCTGGCCATGCTGGGCCTGATGCCCTCCAGGACAGGGTTGGCCCTCCCAGCTGCCAGGGCACTGCTGACTCATGTTCAACTTGTCATCAACCAGGACCCCCAGGTCCCTTTCTGTGGCCCAGCTTTCCAGAATCTCATTTCCTAGTATATACACACAACCAGGGTTGCCCTGTCTCAGGTGCCTTATTCCTGAAACTGCTGGCTGCCATTCATTCAGAGCATGTTATTGTTCCGAGCTTTAAAAACTGAAACCATTTTCCAAAATACAGGCTATACATATATGGCTGGTCAGAAACCATCCTGATTGAGGAGGCTTTATTTCCTATTTTCTTGGTGTACTTTTCAGAATTTGTATATTAGGAACAATCCAGGAATCTTCAGAAAAGACCGTGAATTCAATTTGGAGTGAGAGAAGAACCTGCTATGTGAAACTGAAATAGAGAAAAAGCTTTGCAGGTAAACTTCTCACTGAGAAAGGGCCTTGGAAATATGTGAGGAATATATATCCCACTGTTTTGTTTCTACTGTGCATCAAAAAAGGAGAGCTTGCATATATTTTTTGAACACAAAATAAGTTTTACTCGGCTCCATTTTGCCTTTTTATCTTTCTAGCCAGTGAAATTTTCAGATCATACTTTCTATCAAATTACTGAACACAGAAGGAGCACCAAAAACCCTAACAAGTAACAAAATTTATATTGTAGGCAGCTGATGAATAATGCAAGGGGCACTTGGGGACAGAAGGCTAAATCAAGAATTCATTTAGCTAATAAGGCCATTGTTAAGACTCACCTGTGTGTTGGACTTTGGGAATACCTGCTCAAACTTGTCACTCTCCCTACCTAGTCTAAAATACACAAATCCTTCAAATCTAGATTCATTTACAGTCTAATCTAGACAGAAAAAATTGGGTCATGTATAAGCTTAAAAACATATTTAAGAGATTTTATTTCTAAGAATATGACCTTAACCACCTTAGGTAATTAATCATCCACTCTTAGTCATCATTAACAATTAACCAGTCTGTTTGCTGTGGCTAACATTAGACTATATTCATGTGTTCTTGTATTTCCCTTGCTTATTATTAAACATCAGTAGAATATATGGCAGGACCAAACCTCTGTCATAATTCCTTAGGAAAATTTTATGATTTATTGCCCCTTAGCACAAACTGAATCTCACAGCTCATGTACCCTCAGGACCAATGCTAAAATCACCCAACACAGGCACTTCAGGAATATGCACTGCAATGCCTAAACTTCTGAAAGAAACTGAGCATCAGTCTAGTCTTCAACGAGGTGACTGGGACAGAATGCTTTGCATGAACTCAGTACAGTTAGAAGCCATGAAGTAGCCCAGCTTCTAAATGAGTTTCCAAAAGTAAACGCTTAAGTTGAAGGATGATAGAAAAGTATAATGTTTGCCCATGTGTGTTGTTGATCTAGGAACTGTAATCAATATTCATTTCATTCTCTATGAAGACAAAATGAAACTCAGTCATTTTAGTTCTGTCCAAGTTATCTTTTTCTACAATGACTAAAATTTACAGGTTTTAACAATATTTACATTACATCAGCTAAATATTTGATTTCTTTTATTAATATTTGTTATTTTCAGACTATATGAGAAACATATTTTAAGAAAAATATGTATACTTTAAAAAAAATCAAAACATTGGTATGACACTTTGCTAGTTACACACTGAAATATTTTCAGAAAATTGTGTATACTCAGAAAAGTGAGTATTTGAAGACTGTAGAAGACACAGTGTTCTAAAGTGTCAAAAAGTGAAATGTCAAATCTACAAAGACTACTAGGGAAAATCTCTGTTACACATCCTCAGCCAGCTATTTTTTTCCGGAGCATTTACTTGGAAATATCTTTGCAACTCTACAATGTAGTAAATTTTAATCAATAGTATGAAAAAAATATAATCAGAATATTTCTCAGCATGACCATAATGTCCCTTCCACTGATCCTATTTGTAAGCAGAAATGAAATTCCCTATGCAAATTTGCAGGTGGTGCTGAAGAAAAGATTTCCTGTTTGACTAATTTGTCAGGGACTCCATGTTTAACTGTATAATTATATACATTAGAACAAGGAATCTCCACTGACACAGCTCTAACTAGCCACTAAACACTTGAAGTGATGTAGACCATCTTCTGCTCCAAGATTATAATGCAGCATTTCCAGATGCACAGCAAAAGATGACACGGTTAAATACCCTTAGTGTGTACCCTTAGTTTTCACTGAAATGGATTAATATCTCAGCTCCAGGCAAGCTGGCTTATTTGTACCTGCAATCAAGCCAATATCCAAAGAACTTCACAAAACCAGGCTTTACCTCTTTTTGATTTTGTGGCATTAAAACCAGTTTTATAACCTACTTAGTGAAAAGATTTTCTAAATTTTATTTTATATGGAGCAGTCTGAATTCTCCAAGTATTTGTACAATGAAGGATTTATAAGGCAGATTTTCAAACCATAAAGTACATTCAGTAGACATCATTCTGTCTAAGTCCAGAGCAACCCTGGTGTGCTGCATGAACAGTAGGCATTGTTATGCAGATGCAGTACATCTGGATGACCTTGTTTGTAGAAACTGAATGGCTTTGAGGCTTGCTTTCTTCTGGTGCAAGTAGATTGCTTCTACCACACAGAAATGCCATTTGCCATACCAGAACTTTATAACCTTAGCAAATATCTTCCCTCCACACCACGGTTTCCAACATGTGCCGTAAGGAAATTCTTCCACATTGAACCAATTCTAAAATTTAATAGATTTGTATCTTTAGAGGCAGATTATTTCATTTTGCTGTCTATGTGAGAAGACCATATCAATTCCACTTTACAATTTCTGAACTAAGACAGAAACTTCTGGTACTGTTGGAGAGTTCATATTTTGAAAAAGAGACCAGCTTGATGCAAATCCTTATAATAATGAAGAACCTACCATAAGTTCTGTGTTACAAAGTAAGTCTTTCTAGTCGTTAATTACTTTCATACCCAGACAAATGGACCCTTTTTATGTTTGAATTAGTCTACCTTCATTTTCCAGCCACTGAGGCTTACAATGACTTTTCTAATTAGGCACATCTCTCCTGCCTGGTACCTACTGTCCACTTAAGTTCTAAAGAATTAAGTTGTCTTCTAAAATGCAGGTAAAATCTGTGCTCTCTTGTTTGCCCTTCCTCTGCCCCACTGAGCTCTGGCTGCAGCCCTAATGAACTACATATATTGGCTTTTATGACTTCTATGTATTTCACAAAACCTGTGAAATACACAGGTCTAGCCGATGAAAAAGGAAAGGCAAAAGCTTGACAAATCCTTATCTACAGTTAAGGAAGTATGGTCACTGAAAAGCATGGAAGTTCTTTCTAGGTAAAAGTCTTGGATTTCATTATATTTCTTTCAACTACAATGAAGTTAGTGTACACAGAGTTCCCTGTCTCAAATGTCTCAATTTTCTCTTTAGTGAAAATTGAAGAATAATGTAAACAGAAATACTTTGTGATTTTTATCAGAATAGCTTTTATTCAGCAGAGTTAGCTCTAATAACACACTCTTTACCCCCTCACATAACCAGACAGAGAAAAGCATGAGATTTAGTTTGAAGCAGGATTATAAATAAACAACAATAATGAAAAACGAACTAATAAACAAAACAGACCCAACTCACAATTAGATAGCCTATACCTCTTCAAGTTGTCTAGGGACTTTTGCATTTAGATGTCATCCTTAAAAAGCAAACATATTTTACATCGTTTCAGTAATAGAACTACTGCAAAATCAGGGTGTTAAGTGAAAAATCTTGGTATTG
Organism: Cettia cetti; assembly: GCA_013401135.1. NCBI lineage: Eukaryota > Metazoa > Chordata > Aves > Passeriformes > Sylviidae > Cettia > Cettia cetti. Next base: position 4,045 of record VZUI01090868.1, read on the forward strand.
TATATTCAAGAATGATTTAGCATGCAATTATTGAAGTCACCAGTAGTAACTGCATAGTTCAGTTTGGTAAAGGTGCTATACTGTTAAGCTATACTCTCTTCTCTGTCTTTTAAAATAAATCCTCCAGTATTTAAACTTGTTAATCTCAGTGCCAACTAAAATTATTTTGGAAAATGTGACTTTTCTTCCATATCAAATAATTATATCTTCCATTAATTTTAATGCTATTTCACAGATATAAAAATAATTCTTCTCTACTTAGGTTAGGCAACAATGCCACTTCATGTATTTCACTAACGATCTTTTACATTAATAGTCAGTCCTAAATTATTTTGTCAGATTTAAAGAAAAGTAAATTCTTTGACATCCACAGGTAATATTTATCCTTTCTTCATCTTTCTGACAATAACAGGCTGTGCCAGAAATGCTAGGAGGAAGTAGGTTTCTTTTGGTAAAATGACTAGATAAGGACTCAAGAGACCTGACCCTGCTCCAGACTATCTGTATGACCTTTGGCAAGTCACTTGATAGATATGCTAAATGGCTATATCTGCAATCAGGAAATTATACCTATCAGGTATGGTAGGGATGTATTTGCTTTATATTTAGGGGTCTAGGAGTAGCTCAGAATGCTGAATCCTCCATGAAACCATGAATTTGAGAATATGACTGGACTATAAAAGAAATAAAAGAGTTCTGAATTAGAGAAACACTTCTAATCTACTGAAAAAAACATATAAATATACTATTCAAAATAATATCCATTACACGGTAATGTATAATGTCAAGGAAAGACACTTACAACTGTTAGGCATTTTGGCAAAAGCCTCTTGAGTACCAATTAGAGACACAAGTACTGTTCAAAACTGCTTTTCTCCAGGCCCAGTGTGTAATTTCTACCAATTCTTCTTAGGTATCCTTTCCTACTGAAAACCCTACAGTGTAGTGTCATGCCTGAAAATGTTTCCCTCAATTCTTTTGTAGAGTAAATTATTCCTAGTACTTGATTGTTACTGCAAAGGGATACCTAGACGGGGAGGGCAGTGAAGGAGCAATGTTAAATGTTACATTGGTATTACCAAGAGAAATTTGGTGTCTTAGCAGTCCTGGAGTGTTGATGATCATAGGGAAGGAGAAATACCAGTATCTGATTTGACTGGCATGAATCTGAGGAATTCACTTGGAACTAAAAAACATTGTACTTCTTTTTCTCTTATAGAGATTTACAGTCACTCCCAACGTAGTAAAAAAAGTGATAGGAAAATCATTTTTTCCCCTGTGTAACATAGTGGCAGCTAAGTTTACAAGACTCTGGGAACCATGTCTTTTAAAGCTCAGACAAGCTTAGGATGCCAACTGAAAAGAACTTGTACTATGTGACCAGTTTGTACTATATTCAATGGGCAAGAACAGGGAGAAACTGCACTAATGGAAAAGTCAGATGAATCATCTGGGATGGATCACTCAGCAAAAGGCTGTTTTAAGTGCAGTGGTGTAGGAGGATTTAATGCATGAGAGAAGATACTGTGTAAAAGGAGAAAAGGAGAGAGAAAATACAGGCTGGGGAACAACAGCCACAGACCATGTTGCAAACAAAGGAAAAAATAATCATCAGTGAACTGTAAGTTCAATACACTAATTAATAAACCCTAATTAACTGATACTAGTAATAATTACAGTGACTGCTGTTGCTATTTCATATTGATGTCAACAACTCTATTCAAGTGTTAGTACACTTTGGGCCCTCAGAAAAGACAGCATTACGAAAGTCCAAGGAGAATATATCCTGTTTCATAGGGAGGGAGAAAAGAGAAAAAAACCAACTTCTTGCTTTCATCAACTTTTCTTACCCATGTTCCCTTCCTTTGTTGCTTATTCCTGCTACTGGGCATATCACCCACCTGTCAGTCCTCTTATCTCCTCTTATTTTGGTCTCACTTTTATACAGCTTTTTCAAAAGTAAGGCAAAGGAAAGGTAAATACAGTAAGTGTGTACTTGTTAGACAGATGAGAGAGGGTGGAATTCCTTCACCACAGAGAGGAGGTTTGATAATGGTAAAAACAGAGTGAAAACTCCTCTTTGGAGGTGGTGAATGATGTCTGATAAATCAGGCATTGCTTAGTCAGAAAATTAAATTGTATACAAGTACCTGAAAAGGAAAACCGGGTAATAAATATTAATTTTTATTGTCATGCATAGAAATTCTTTTAAGCTACAATATCAAATGCCATTTGAATGACTGCAGTATTTTTTATTGTTGATTGGGATCAAAGCAAACTACTATGGCAGTCTGGGACACTCTTTCAGTAAAAAGGTTCAGATCATAGCCCTCAGCCCCCTGCTTGCTGACAAAAAACTGTGGTCAGATATAAGAGTATTAATGCTATTAATACTAATAAGGCTTAGTCTGAAATCCTGCATGTAGTCACCAAAACTCAAAAATTTAATTCAAAAGGGATGAGAAAGGGTGCATTAAAATATCATGTGTGATATAGAACATATTTTGCATGAGTGAAAAAAGAAAATAAATTTCTTCAGCATAGCAGAGAAAAACCAGCAAAACCAAGACTGAGTGAAAAAATTCTTGTTTTCTAAAAATACATCAGGGGAATAAACAGAAGATAAGGAAGTTCAGGGGAAAAAAGCTATTGCCTAAAATGAGCAAAATAACATTGTATGGCAAAGGGTAACGCTGACACAAGAAAAAATGAGCCAAACCTAGATGTGACTCAGTTGAGCCTACAATTTATAATATTTTTGCAACACTAAAAGAATGACATTTTTTAACAACAGAAATATTGAGCAAGAATCTATGCCTTTTGGTCTTAAATAGAGCTTATTATGGACAGGCAGATATGATTACATAATAGAAATTGCAGTATATCATTGGGCATTATGATCCAAGGATCTTTATGTTTCTGTTGCAGATGTCTTGGGCATGTAGATGAAGATGGCTGCTAAAATTGAAGAACAAGGATTTATTTCAGCAACATTCATAACCTTCTTCCCCATAAACTCTAAATGTAATGATATTATTATTACTTCTCCAATTTTCCTTGTGTTGTGAAGTTATCATCAGAACACATCAGCCCAAAGCCTCATTTTCTTACTCTTACAGTCCATTGCAGCAGCACCTGCAAACATAGAGCACATAAAAATTGCTGATATCTATCTGCATCCATGAGATTCTTCTGTATGTATATCCACAGTTAAAATACCTTTTTTTAAGCGATACCTGCTATTTGTGGCTGCCTGTAAAACATTCTATGTACCCATTACAAGTAAGGGAACTGTGTATAACAACTTAACCTATTGGGATGGAAATACTTTAGCATGAACTCTGAAGTGCAAGAATCGTACATATAAATAATTTTTAATGTCCTAGGAATATTTATTGCTTTTTTAAACTCAGATGCTATATTGATAACAGTGTAGATACAGATTATTTTGTTGTAGAGAAGACAACAGAGAGTGGTTCTGCAGATACTCCATCCCAATCAACACTGAGTAAGGAGTAGCTACACACATGGAATTACATAATACAAATCCACCGTAACTTACAATTAAACCTCTGTGTTATATCTATCAGTCCATCGTGTTACTCCTATGTAATCAGTCAGCATGTTACCTTGAGTGAGGTGCTTTTGTTCTTCAGTGAACACAGCTCCATAAACAAAAAGGATGTTACAAGGTTTATTCATAGCTACAGTCACAGTAGAGCAATAATATTGTAGCAACCCTATAGGTGTAACAGTATAATTTTTTCCAATAAAGGTCTTCAAAGAAAGTATAATAGGAGGTCTATAAGAGTATATTTTTTTCATTATTGCATAAGAGTGAATTTCTGTGACCCTTCATCAATCCTGCTTCAGAATGGGATGTCCCATCCAAGCCCCTGCTCTGTGTCTTATTCCCTTTCCCTATCCCCCAAAAAGAATAACATAAGAATCTTGTGTGGATCAATTTGTCAATGTAGACAGGACAGAAAATTGTTCAGTGTTCAGAAAAAAAGCCCATACTCTGTGGCAGTAAGCCAGAGGATTTCTGATAGTTGACATTCAACAAACAGTACTCCTGTTGAGGGAACATGGCAAGCAACTGAGGATACACAGTATAATTTGTTTGCATAGCTTTTATACTGTACAATAGGTCAGCAGTGACAGATGCAGACACCCCTGAACTTACAGTGTCTTGCCAAAGCCAGAAAGACACATCTAAAAGTGAGCTGGCAAGTCTGTCTGTGACTGCTGTACCAAGAGAACTTCCTCTGCTGAGCCTCAGCCAGGTGAGGGGTTTATGTACATTGCATTTTTTATTAAGCACAGCATGTCCTGCACATCCGAAAGTCATCCTGATCCCCATATCATCAATACAGCGAACAGCCAAAACTAGAATCTTCACAACATATTTATTACAAATTATAGTCAACTGATAGACACTTCAATGCAGAGATGGCCTTCGGGGTTCAATTCATAGACAAAACCCCTGCAAAATATTTTATCCTCTTTCTTGCTCCACAAAGAGATATCTTTTAAATTTTCCCTCAGGATTTGCTTGGCCTGTTCTTAAAAAGCCTCTTAATAGCTATTTCATGGCCTCTCTTAGACAGAAAAAACCATCCAGTTTGTAAACTTTTTCTCTGTTACTTTCCTTCCTTATGACACAGTATATCCTTCTCAATATGATAAGAAAATTTTCTTCAATGTGACAATTCAAGTCTCTTTAAAAGACTAAGAACGCAAGCTGCTTATACATCTTCATCTTTTCATTGAACACGGGTCTATCAGATATGGAAGAACCTCTGTGTTTTGGTTGTTTCTTGTACTTCCTCTCCCATATTTTTGTATGCAAGCAGGTGCTGATTCAATGCTCATGCTCTTCCATCACATGATGAGAAGCTGTGACATCATGTGGAGAAGACTGGCACATTTTGTTCACATGACAGATGTACATTTGTCTGTTAAACTACATGGCAGCAGCACCAAATCTTTAACTACATCAACAGAAGTGGCAGATTTAGCTCAAATGACTCCTCTGATTTGAAGCAGCAGCAACATCCAGTGAAAAGCTGCTAGTCCAGCTGGAGCTTGGTCTATGCCTGTGATTGCAGTAAATATTTTTTCTGTCACTAAAAACTATCCATCAGTAATGGATAATATTTGAAGTAGAGGGTATGAAGGAGAAAGAGGAGAGCTGTAGATCTGGCTGTTCTTTGCAGTCCTATAAGTCTCAATCCACAATTACTTTTGCCTCTTGGCCCTTCTCCATACAAGATTTCCATTTTGGAAACAAAACTATCTAGGATATACTGTCCTGAGACTGTATGTTTTGTTTTCCACAGCAAATTTCTTTAATGTACAAGTAAATTTTTGTAGCCATGTATCACACAAAGTGAGATTTCTTCTATAAAAATGTGTGTGTATATATAATGGTATCTTGTTTTTTAATTTCTGTAGTGTTTCCTTCTTTTGTTTTGGTTAAGGATAATCAAGAGATCCTGTCTGACCTTTTCCACAGTAGGACCTATTATAAGAACAGGTTTTGTTATATCCTCTGTTGCACTTATTCTTTCACACTTATTCTTTCCATAATAATTAGCCCTCACTTCCTCTCTTCATGTGGAAGCTCCCATCAAAGGTTTACACACAGAACTGGATTTGGTTTTAGAAAAGAAAACTTCTCTTAAACTAATTGAGAACCTCTTTGAGGAAAATGGAACAAACGTATCAAGATAAAGGGAGACAGCATAAAAAATTAAAAGTAAGCTTTCTTTTCTTTGCATACTGGAAATACCTCAGGCTAAGAGCTTATTGAACAGGGCACATATATTATTATCTCCTTCTCAAGAGACCTGCTACCAAAGGCTTTTTGTCCTCACTATTAGTTATGTTGGCAGGTGTTCCTCACAGCTCAGAACTTGGCCATTTGGAGATCATGATTTAAATTATATCAGAATCTCAATCTCTTGACAGGTGCAATTTGATGTCATTCTGTGCTACACAAAAATATATTTCTTAAATGCAACACATTGGGCTGCTACTTTTTTCCTGGCATAGAGCAGAACTTTAGTGAATACCACCATTTGATCTCAGCACATGGCTTGGAGCTCAACTGATTGATTGTTAGTGTTCATCTTATTCTTGTGAACCCATCTCTGCTATTATAGGACTTTGGTTTAATCTTACTAATAAATCCACACTTTTAATTTTACCAAGATCAACACTTATCTTACAAAGTCATATTTTGCATTCTCTGGAACCTGAGGACATGAATAAAAAGGAAGTTCTGTCCTGCATATGAAAATTCATCAGAACACAGACACTGGGATAGATAGTTTCACACAGAATTTTGGTAAACACTAACTTGAGGGGGTTTTTTTCACAGTATATTTTCCATGAGAGTTTCAAATTGCATATGTTATGGTCTTTCTACCAGGAGTCAAAAAGTACAAGGACCAACACCCTGTGCTCCTGCTAAAAAGTAGCTAAATTCCACCACCTGCTTTCCACAGGAGCCTGAGAAAATATATCATGCCACCTGAAAATGCAAAAGAACAGGAGTTCCTCACCTAAGTTAAAAAGCAGCTGAATATTTGTAGTTTTGTGAAGTGGGGAAGGATGAGAGAAACATATTAAGGCAATTTGGAAAATCTAAGTAGTTGAAAGAAAAGAACTATGATGCTTCTGAGCTTTGTTCGTTATCAGCTTGCCTCTTCCTACTGCTTGTCAGTATCTTGGCAGAGTGCCCCTCTCCTTTCTGGGCTATTCACCACTCATGTTTTTTTGCCCAGCCTCAGAGAAATCCAACAGTCATCTGCTGTTGTTCTTCAGTGATGTACAGTTTCCTGGGACTCTATTAGCAACATGACCTAAAAGCTTTGCTGAGCAAGGAGCACCAGAGTTCCTGTCCAAGGCTGTTGTTTTGGGGACCTCAGCCTCAACAGCTGTTGGTTTTGCCCCTTGCTCTTGTTTGCTGTTGTGAGCCATATGAAGGCATGCTTCCTGTCCTCTCTCAACTCTTCTGGCTACATTTCACAAGAAGCTCTGCAGCAAGTGTGCTTTCTTTTATTTGGGATTCCTGCCTCAGAGACTTGGCAGACCTCTCATCCTAAAAATCCTGCACATGGCTTTCTTGTCCATCCATTTTAAACCAGGGATAAAAATGTTGTGCTCATCTCAACTTTATGGCAAAATCTTCTTTTCCAAGACACCATGGCCCAAAGTGTTAGCTCATGTGCATGCAGATGACATATGATGCTGAAGGGATCTCTCTGTGTGTGCCAATGAGAGCTGGCAGCACATCCCTTCCCTCAGAGGCATGACTCTCTGTCTGAAGTTCTCAAAACGTATAGATTACCCCTCTCTCTGCTCCCCAACAGATGTCAACATTTGGATCTTGCCTTCAGGCTTACACCTGGGGTTGAGACATTTCCAAATTACATGAACAGGCCACAAACACAGGAAAAGTATAGAAGTGCACTTTAACACAGCCATCTTCTGTGCCTGTTAGTATATGTTGTACTTTCAGCACAGAAGAAGTGTGCAGTGGAAGACAAAACTCACTTATGGTTTATCTTCTTTAGGACATCATTTTAGAGTATATTCCTGAAAGAGAATCAAGATAATTCTTAAACAGTCCAGTCACAGTATTTTTTGAAAACAGGTACCTCAGTGGCTTTTCATTGGAAACCAGTATTTTAAAGCCAGAGATTTTCTCAGAAGTTAGGACAGAACACTACAAATTGTTGACTGGCTGGAAAATGAGATTTGCCAAATCAATTATGTCATCGATTTATCTACATGGGTAGCTCACTTCCTGCAGTAGCCGGGAAAAGCACTTCCTCAAAGGTTAATGCACCAATCTGATAATCCATGAGTTATTTGGGTTGGCTTTTTCTGGCATGTTATCTATCAAAGAGAAATATACACATTTCTTAAAAAACCTAATCTGTTGGTAGTCTTTTTCCTGAGACAAAAGGCTGGATGTTTTATTTTCCTGGCAAAACAATTTTTTTTAGATACTTAACTTTAAAAATTCTGAAAATAGTTTTGAATGGATTTGGGAAAATAACCTGTCCAAAATTACAGTCTTCCTTTTCCCAAAATTTGTGCTGCTCTGTACATTACAGCAGACTTGTGCCTACATGACAAATGGAATAAATCTGCTCTTGTCTGAGCCTAACATGACCTAAGTGGGGTTTGTGTACAGTCTTGACTGTATACAGAGGCTTGAGAGAAGTGCAGGATGCAGGAACTAAGTAAACCCATGGGAATATGAAGTAGTGATCAGTTTGAATCTTTGGAGGAGCTTTTGAAGGTTGTTCCTGTTCCATGGAAAAAGGGAGAATGGCACAGAAACTATATCAGAGGATGGAAGACGCTTGTTACTCACTTGGGATGATGCACCACTCGTGACTCAACTCTGAGTTAAGGGTTTGCTGTACCCTAAATCTATGTCAGCACTTAGGAGATATAAAAATCATACTAGATCATATGTCCCTTGAAAAGAAGAAATCAAACTCAATAAACAGAAAACCCACAGTGATAGTGGGTAAAGTAATCCACTGAAAGAACTGTGGAAACAGAGGGGATAAAAACTAGAAATGGACAAGGCTGGGAGAGACATTTTCTCTTTGTAAGACTCCTTGTACTATTTTATTCTGTCTTTACTGGTCTATAGTCCTTTATCACAGCTTGCTAGATTTATGTACTGTTGAACATGATATCAAAAATGATTCATGCTTTTGTTGCTGATTGGATTATTCCTAGCTCATAATAAAGTCTATCTTAAGTATATAGCAAACTATTCAGAAAACTGCACTTCATATTCTTTCCCAAGAATTATAAAATCAGCACCCACCATAGAAGCTTACATTCCCTTCTTTGATATTTTGAGTGCATTATAATTGACCTATTGGAGGCTATTTCTTGATTTTTATCTCCCCAATTCTCACAAAAATTTGTCTCCACACAATATTGTACAGTTAACCTTGGCTTTTCATTGTTTCCAAGTCAGGAGTGATCATGCTTGGAATTCAGGTAAGTATTCAAGACAAACACAAAAAAACCCCATTTGAATACTGAATCTGAGCATCACATGTTCCAGCCTGTATCCATAGCCTCTCATCATGTTGCTGTACCTCACCAACTATAAGGCTCTGTCTCCCTTGTATCCTCCAGTCCTTCAGGTGTAGGCAGTAATAAGGAGTGGGTCTGATTTTCTGAGTTTGTGAAATTTTCAGCCTGATTAGTAGCTGATTCTTCTGTGTGAAAAAGAATCCTTTCAAGGACACTGCAAGTAAACAGCCCTTTGTGTTTTCATAATATTTTCAAGTTACTATAGCAACCCTCTCACAGGTGTTGTTTTCTATTGTTTAACCAATGAAGAGTCATGTTGTCTTTTCTAACCAATAATATGGGTCCTAAGCACAGCATGTTATAAAAAGGACTATGTGAAATTAATAAAATAGCCTTCTAAATTTTCTTCTACCTGGAGTCAAGCTCCTCATTTTGTGTCCAACAACAACAATAAGGTGTCCTTTCTATTTCCCATTTCCAGGCTGGACAAAAACAAGTCTCAGCCTGTCCTTGTGTGATGTGTGCTTTATTCTCCTTGGCTTGGGGTCTCCACTGGACTCACTTCAGTATGTCAATGGCTTTCTTGTGTGTACTCATGGCAAAGGAAACACTTTTTTTCAAATAGGGTGGAATTTCTGCTTTCATCTAGATGTGTAGAAGAGGTGACATAGGGGAGAAAGATCTCTGTTTATAGCCCTGGTAAAAGTCTTCCTGAGGGCATCAGATGACAGAGGCGGGTGCAAATTTCATGATCTATATTTTAATTTGTCCTAAGCAATAGCATTGTTTTGGGTTTTTTTCTTCTTTTAATTTTTTTAATCCAGTATATTTCCTTTGCCAGGGTTTCATGACTTGATTCCTACAAGTCTAAGATATAGGCCTCTAAAAGACCCAAGGAACAATTTCTGCCATAACCGCCTGGGAATGAAGCCTTATATATGTTTGGAATTACTAGTTAATTATTTATGGACTGTATGATAGATGTAAAATATTCCCCACAAATCTTTAAAAATATTTAATGCTATATGAAATATATTGTACTAAAAACAAAAAATAAAACAACAAACAAAAGAGCAAAACCACAGACAAAACAAAAGACAGCTTTTGTTTAACAATGTGAGAAATAGAGTGAAACACACAAAATAATATATGACTCATTTCCCACATTTTCAAAACACTGTATGGATTTATGGCTATTAAGGATCTTTGAAACCCCCTGAAGCATTTGTCATCCTTGCACAATGCTAAGAGTACATTATATTTCACAGAATCTCTTTCTCTGAAGCTGTAATATTAGTCTCATTGTTATCCTAAACTTTTTATACACGCCCTTTACCCTGCTCTTCTGAAGTGTTTAAATTTGCCTTAGCAACATCTCACTTACTTGGTTCCATCTCGTTAAATTTCTAATTCATAAACTCTTGTCTTTCAAAGGATATTTTCCAAGATCATTTTAAGAAAGTCAATCAGAACTTTCAATATATGTAATATTCATCTGTGTGGAGACAACCTAGGAAGAGAAAAAATCCCTGACCATAAGCACTATTAATTGTGTTTGTTTGCCTTTATTCAGAGCTCACAAAAATATTTTATAAATTTCATTTTATGAAGAAAAAAAAAAAAACAACAAAACCACACAGAGAATTTTTGTCTTCAATTGTTTTTCTGAAATAGAGTATTCATATTTGGTCAGATTGGAACCCATTAGCCCATGCCTCCTCCCTTGAGAGGCAGACAAAGCTCTTTTCCCAGGAGAGTGCACTGAGAAGGATCATCTAAGCATGGCAGGAAGAAAAGGGACATGGAATAAAATTTACTATCTTTCAGAAGAAGAAGCCATGAAATTGGGTGCTTTGTGTCATAGAAGTATTGTGCATTAAGCTGTTTAAAGGGAAACACGTCTATGGAAAGGGGTAGTTTCTTGTAAACTGTTATGCAATTCTACTTGTACTTTATCTGAGTTATCCTTAACTTTCCTCAGTATAACCTTCACTAACTTGTCAAGTTGATATGATTGGCCATTATCAACCCTTGATATTCAGACAACCCTGAGAGTTTAGAGGGTCTTCAATCTGAACATGTTACTGAGACCAAGAGTTGATCCATGTCAAAGTTATAAACAAAGTTATATCCTTGTGCTGGAGCTGATTGTCGGTGGGGTAAGGAGAAAGAAATAGTCTCTTACAAAATAACACTATGAACCTTTATTAGCAAGAAAAAACCTATCAGGACTGCAATACTAGTGAAACTGTTGACAAAAGTAGAACATGCTGTATGCAGTGAGTTCTACTTATTACACTAATCAAAAATGTCTCATTGTCGCTTTGGGCTTTCTGATGTTTGTTGTTGTGTATGCCTGTTATCCATTTTTGTTTCACTCTAGCTGTTTAAAGGATGTCTTTTTATGACAGGCAAACGCAGCATCCAGCAGAATGTCTCCTAGCTAGGAGACAAGACACTACTACAAAACATTTAATAAAGGCATCACTAGCAATGACTACAGCTATCACAACAAAAGAAACAACAACAAGCAGTTATTATTTTACAATAACACTGAACAATATCAATGGTCATGTTATTGTTACTGTTACCACTTCTACCTGTATGTACTTTGGTCAGTTTTTCTCAGATTTCCAGAAACAACCAGGGACTCAGAGGATCAGAGCTGTGCTTTGCTTGAGTGCACTCTTCTTCCAGTAAAAACTGAGGCTGGGATGGACAATACAAAAGATCTATTACTGCTGGAAACTGTCAACACTTAGCTCCGGGTCAACAAAGTCACTGAAAGTCTAACCAAATACTTTTTTAAGTCCCTACCTGAGATGTTTTGTTCATGATTGATGACAGATTGTTGTGGCTAAGATTAGCTTCGTAAGGGAGAGAGTAAAAAGATAGCTAAGGCTATTAGATGCCTTACAAGTGACTAGAAACTCACCCACAAATTAGGAAATAGAACTGTCCCATAAAAGGCAAAGAACTCAAAAAGAGTTCCACTTTGCAGAAGGGAGCTACTTAGACTCTTCTGCAGAAAATGTTGTAATGAAGAGAGGCTGCATGATATGCTTAATTCCAGAAAAGATGGATATGCTTTCCTCTGCTTGAGATGTACAGCTAGAAACTCTGTCCTAGAGTTGATCCTGTAACCCACTTTTATTTTTCTTTTAAAATAATGGTGATTCTGCTTTTCTCTTCAATACATATTCAGTTGTTGGAATACTGTGGATTGTGAGTAGACCAGTTTAAACTGTCTAACCAAGTTAAACTTGTGCCTGTACAAATGCACAAAGCTGTGGCCACTGTGGGAGGGCCTTTTGCTTTTCAAGAGGGGAATTTTTAATTAATCTCTATTTAAGTGCTTCTAATATGCAAAATGACTAAATTTTGGTGGAAACAGCATGGCTGAGAACAACTTTATAGCCTGTATTATTGAAATCCTTTGGCAGCCTCCAGTTCAAACCAGCATTGGAACCTCCACTTCAAATTTTGTAGAAAACTGAACACTACAAAGTCAGAATTAATTCAGCCTGTCTTTTCTGCATTGCTGCACTGCATCATTAATTTCTTGTCACTGTTTTGGGAGGGTTGGAATTTCCAATGAGGTACTCTAAGAAATGCTCATTACACAAGTTTGTCTTACACACAGGAGTGGGATAGACCTTGAGACACTCAGCAATATTCCAGTTTGTTTAGTGATGCATAGATATAGTCATTGAAATGTAAGTATTGGGACAAAAACTCAGAGAGGTTTTTAAGGTCCTGAATCTGAAGCAGTCACCACTTCTATTACTTTTAGTTAATTAAAAGCCAGCAAGTTAAATCTCTTTGGGGATCAGCTTTTTTGCAGCTATAGACCTTTACAAGTTTTGGCATTGGTTAGTAATGTCTTATAAATGTTACTGGCACCTGAATCTTAGAAGCCCTTGAGTGTTTGAAGCAAAAAGTTTATTTCAGTCTTGTCAATCTATCTAGTTCTGTCTATCTTTAATCTCATTTCATCCTGTCAGAGATGAAGTTTCCTCAAAAATAGATTTACCTTTGTGCACAGTCTATATTTGCTGGTAGCAGTTATTTGGTGTTTGAGAATATACAGTGGTTACTGAGAATTGTGCTGTTCTTGTTGACTAAGTTCCTTTAGGTGATATATTTTGAAAAATATTTTTGTTTTAGTAACTACTGTATTGTCATTAGTTTTCGTTAATACAGTTTTATTGATCAGACAAATATTACTTCATTATTTGGTTAAATTAAGAGTCCAGAAACTGAAAGGTATAGGCTTACATAACTTGGTTTAGAACTTAAAATTTTTATTAAACTTAAATTAAACTTCTATTAACTTGACATTTTTATTAAAAAATAAGCACTATACACTATCCATGTACATTCTAACTTAATTAAGAAGTATCTTGCAGACATATTTCATTAAGTATTCTTGGGTGAGCAATCATGATTAAATAGATATAGTACTAGTACACATTAATTGCTATGTGAAACTAACATTTTCACATGTATGCATTGGTAAAACTACAATTTACACCACATGTGGCTGACACACAGACCGCAGAGTGGCAAACTGATAAGGACAAATCAACTATGCAGAGGAGTCAGTTTCTCAGCAAGCCACCACCTTCCATGAGAAGATGAATGCAACATATGTACCAAGGAATGAGAACACTGGTCGTACCTACAGAATAAGACATTATTGCCTGGAAGATAAGACTTCAAAGCACTTATTAATGTTTATTAGGTACTAATTACTACAAATTAGTACTTGAAACATGAACCTACATGCAACACAGTGGCAGAAAAAGCTCAAGTTTGAAGAGGGATTTGAGGAATGATTTTATCACTGTATGATAAATTACTGTGACTAACTTTACAAAATTATGCATAGGGTTCCATTGTAACTGTTGTGATTGACTTCTTAAAATATAGACATGGTTCTGCTGTATTCCTTCTGTTAAAAGAAATCGAGAAATCTGAAAACATCTACAAAAGAGCTGTTGCAATAATTCAACAACTTAAGAAAAGGCTTTAACAAGGAACTTAAAGGAACCACTCTAGTTTATTTTAAAAAAAATTGAAAGGTGACTTAATTATAGTTTATAATGTCTTCCTGGTAAGAAAATACTGGCTCTTAATGGATTCTTTAATCTACTAGGGAAAGACAAAATAAACCCTATTAATATATTATGGCAATCACTTCACCAACCAGTGAAACAGAGATGTTTCTGGAAAAGAGTATAGAAGTGTTCAAGAGCAGTAAAGAATAATTAGGACAGAAAAAAACCAGAATGTTATGGGCAATTAAACTACAGTAGCAGTCTTGAAGAGAAAGATATAACTTTTCCAAATGGATTTTCCCAGAACACAAGGCTACAGATTCCTATTCTTTGTGAAGTATCACAACTTCTTTAATGACCAAAGGGGGCGGAACTTCTACTTTTTGCAGCACTCAAAGTATATTATTGCAAGTGAGGTGTCACAATGAGAAAACAGAACAAAATCTCTTTCACATTGGGTTTCTCTCAGGCTGTGCTCAGCTCCCAAGGCACCCATATCCCATTCATGCAACTGTGAAGCTACATCAGTAATGGCTTCTCATGGCTGTGACAGGTTTTGCACAGAGGAAACTATTCCCAGTGGTACATTGCTTCTCATTGTGTATGAACACTGTGTCATCATGTGCTCTTGGGGTGTGAAAAAAATATGAGTAGCTGCTCATATCTGTCATTTGTTGGAACAAAGACTAAGCTGACAACTGATATAGTGGCTTGTGTTAATTTGACAATGTTCACTTGAGACTGAGATCAGAGCATTTATCTGTTATCTAAGCCAAATCCTGTCATACAGATGAACAGGTAGGGCATTCATTCTTTTTGTGCCACTTTGTCCCCTAAGTGTTTCAAGGACAAAAGAGCAGGAACTCTTTTTTATCCAGCTTCTGCCTCAAGCAATGTTCAGAGTTTGGCTCCAATTACCTGGGAAACAGAGACTTTTCCTTTCTAATAAAAAAAAAAAGTGATGAAGTTTAGAAAGTGACAAAAAAAAAAAAAAACCTTAATGTCTACACACAGCGGATTGCAATCATCAAATTAAAGCACATTTCTGGGGAGAAGAGCATGTGGAGCAAATAGCTGTAGAGGCAAAATCAAGAAAGACAACAAGCGCAGAAGCAAAAATTATAAGGAGACCCAATAGTAAGATAGGTGTGGATATTGTCAAAATAGACCTTTCACATCTGTCTCAGACTGATGGAAGTGAGACTCCCTTATTCTGAGTTTCCAGTTCTAGGAAAAGAATGGTACTATAAACTATTAATGCTTCTAATCACTCCCTACAGAGAAAAACAATTGAAGAAAATGAAAAAAATTCTTCATCCAGTAATCCCATAGTCAATGTGTACAAGATGACTTCATGCTAAGACTTCTAAATCACACAAACACTTACTATCTTTCCATTTTTACTTTCAGTAAAGCAAACCTTTGGTATCTCCAGCGCTGGTTTTTTTTCCTAATATGAAATTAATGAAATAAAACCCCAAGTACATTGTGAACATACCATTTGCGAGTGGCATTTCAAGTGTTTTGAATGCTGAAAGTTCTCTATCATTTTTTAGGCTTTGTTGTTTTTTTTTTTTCCCTGCAGTTCTGATGACTAGAACTTATTTGAAAAATGCACTTAAAGAAAATCTGAGGGTTTGCAGACAGTAAGATTCATGGGATCAGGGTTTTTGAAAATTCACAAGTTATGAAACACAGAAAAAAATCACAAGGCTTGCCAGCAGAGAATTAATAAAGTGAGAAAATAATCTTCCTGCTCATGTCCCAGATACCTAGGATACCTACAAGCTTTTGCTTGTAGGCTCTGCATTTACAATCAGAAATTTTATTGACACATTTGAACTAACGGATTCCAGATTTGTACATCTGAAGGTTGATGCAAGGATTTTCTCAACAAAGCAGTCTTGACTTGGGGACTCACTTTGGACAAGAAATAAGCATTAAAGTTGTATAAGAAAAGCATATCAGCAAAACTTGAGAATCGGTGGGAAAATCTTAGGTGATATAGAGAAAAGTCTTTCCTGATCTCTCTGGTTTTACTCAGGTTTTTTCTCTACTCTAAATTCTTTATAGTTTTGGACAAAACTTTTTGGCTTCTTATTTAATTTATCTGGCTTACTGTTTGCTTGTTCTTAGCATCCCTAGATTGTAGAAGTGTCCCACAATGTTACCAACCTCAGTTATGCTTATTTGCTATATTTTCTGCTCCTTATCTAGAGCTAGTCAAATAAACAAGCCATTGTTTCTAAGTAATTATAATGAATAGTTATGAAGTTTCATATAATAAAATGCTTATATACAAGGATTCATCAGAAGAAGAAAATTTTCTTGCATTCAAGTTCTGTAAACAGGCTTACTTACAATTGAGAGGCACTGAAAAAAACAAACATTTCTGGAAAACCCAAAAAATATGTATTGTAATGTGTATTGTATCTGTGCTATACCAATTCTGCCCAAGATTGTTACTGTTCCTTTATGACCCAGGGGTCAGGAAGCTGTTTGGCCCAGGGTGCCTTTAAGAGGGAGAGCAGCACTCATACAAGGTCTCCTTCTCTTTCTTTCCATTCTTGCAGGGATCCTAAGAAAGTTGCTTCTCCAAGCCAAAGTGGAAACTTTCTTTTGTTTCTCTCTGAGGTCCTTGTTTGATGCAGGTCTCCAAGAAACTGCATTTCCCAATCCTAGACTGTCCTTGGGCAAATCCCACAAATACCTGTCTGCAGCCACCGAGCCAGGACCAGGGGTCAGGGCTCCCATTTTCGGTGTCCAACAGGACTACTTCTTTTTCCCTGCAATGTGGTGCAAACTCAGAACTGTAATGCTGATACCAACTGGATCCAGCCCTCCAAAAATGTCGAGAAATTTACACTGCTTATTTCCTGCAAGTGCCCGAGTTCCAGCCGCTGCTGTCAGCGGAACTGCCGCTGCCGGGGGAGTGATCCTGTCACAAGTGGTGTGGAGTGAACGGCTCGAGGGGTATTTGACTGCTTTTGTCATCAAAGTTTCTTTTTTGTTTTGTCCTTGCTGCCTTTTAGTTGTGGTTTGGGGGAAGAGGGAGATTTTGTCACTGGTGAGGTTTGGTTGCTCTCTTGATATTTTACCGCTCTGTCCTCTCTCTCTGTTGTTCTCTGTGCACCACATGCCATCTCATCTTTGTCCCTTCAACCACATAGTCCTTTACAGAGCCTGCCATCTTGAGGGAGGGGCTTATCTGCCATCTTGTGCTCTTTGCTCCCATGGGTTTCAGCACTGTTGTATCTAATGCTTATTACTGTTGTATTGATTGTTGCTGTTTCATTTTTTAGTGAACTGTTATTTTTCCACTTATATCTTCTCACACACATCTTTCCCTATTGGTGAAAGGGGAGCAGTTGAAACTAAAAGGAAATATAACTCATTTTGGAATGTCTGCCCTGTAACCAAGACAATTTTTGTGTCAGTAACCTTGGTTTAAATGAGTTTTCTCTTCTTCCATCTGTATCACAGTTTGGTGCAATCTTTGGTTGTACAATTTCAGTAGTTTGTGTCAGGGTCTTATAAACCTTTGAAAAAAAATTGCTAAATGGCAGCGGTAAAGATAGCACTGCAAAGTCATATCAGAGTGTCATTGGATATTTCATGTTGGAAGTGGCAGGTATTTAGAGCATGTTATTGCTCCCTTACCATGCACCTTCTTTCTAATCCTTGCATTTCAATAATATAAGTTAATTTTATGTCTTCCTTGAAGAGAGAGGCTGTTAGAACACTCCAGACACTTCTATTGCTGAGAGTAAACCAGACCCAAGAAAGGGTTAATTCTCCTCTCTCACTGTGTTTGACAGCTCAAAGGGGAGTCTCTCAAGAGTCAACAGGACTCTACTTCATTATCTTGCAAGGACCAATTTGGTTTCTGACCATATAAAAGTATTCCTAGGAAAAGAAATCTCTAATTACAAGGATCAGAAGAGGATTATGCCAGGAGTTGGCCTGTGCCTCAAAAATGAAATGAAGGGGAAAAGCTTTCCTTACCCATTTCAAATATTTTTTAATAGCTCTAACTATTTTTAGATTTGCTTTAACTAATTTAGATTAGTTTTATTATGGCTCTACTTTGAAATCTTTGTTTATCATTGGCTCTAATTGTATACAGGATATAGGGTAGTGGGAGACAAATAAACTCTCAAATAATCCAAATTGTCTTCTTCTGTATTTGATATCACACTTCAAAAACATGAGATTTTATTTTGAACCAGTCTGGGGGAATGAAGCAGGCAGCAAGGAAGAAAAGATCAGATAAGCTGATGCTGGTAGGAAAGGAAGTTGAGTGACAGGAGGAGACAGTGGGACATGGTGAGAACACCAGGTGAGGTAGATGGAACACCTGGATTGTGTGGATGTGAGGTGCTCCAGCAGAGTGTGGAACTGGTCAGGGTCAAGGAACTAGGGATGGGGAAAGGGAGTAAATAGTAACTGAAGAGACAAGTTTAAAAGTCTCTCTGAGTGCTGACACACAGTGATAGGACAGTCTAAAGCATCATGCTCTCTGATAAATTTCAATAAAACACATTTCAGATCAATTGTTGTTTAGGATGCAGTTAATATAGGACTCTTTTGTAGGCAGTTTAATAGAAGCATGATATTTAATAGATTTGTGGCTGAAATCAATGAAGAAATCATTGAACCAGAACACGGTAAGGTTGTCCTGTATAGGTACTGTAGAAGTGGGGTAGAAATTTACTTCTGTGATACAAATGCTTATATTCACCTCTAGATGGGTAAGGTGAATGTGTCACATTGTGGAACTGTAGCTGTGCTCACCACATACCAATGCAACAAATTCCCTGGGGGAACCATTTCAGTCCAGAAATTTTCCTGAATAGCTCACTGCATAATTGAAGGGGGATGTTAGCCATTTTTCCTTCTGACTTTTCTGATACAAGCACTCCTTATGATCTCTGAAAATTCCCCTGCAGCATTTCCTGTTATACATTTTGTATGGTGCAGGATATGCCTAGATTGGCTTGAAGAAATAAATTCATAAGTTCATAGATCGCCACCCTTTGTGAGAGTCTATCTCTTTCTTTATCAAAATACTTTAAAATCATCCTCAAGGTAAGCCAGGTTAAATGCAAGTAAAAGTTGGTAGTTACAACATACAAAGTAGACAATAGTGTTACAAATAATTATTAAGTATCAATGTGGAAATCAAATAATAAGTCTACTTAATTTGTGCTCAGATAAAAAGACTCCTGGGCTTTTTTTTTCAGTCACTGGTGCCATCACTAACACCTATCTGTGAGGTGTTACTCCTCAAGCAATGCTCATCATAGAGTATTACAGTGACAAACAACAGAATTAAAAAAAAAAAAAAAAAAAAAAAAAAAAAAAAAAAAAAAAAAAAAA
>VZUI01090883.1:0-65546 GCA_013401135.1 Cettia cetti
AAGGAAGGAAGGAAGGAAGGAAGGAAGGAAGGAAGGAAGGAAGGAAGGAAGGAAGGAAGGAAGGAAGGAAGGAAGGAATCCTAGCCTCTCCATGAGTATCTGCATTCAGCTGAGGGTGCCAGGTCTTCCAGACTGCCTCCCAGCCTTCTGCAAGCTTCAGTACCACAAGGCATGTGCATGGAAATTCTTGCTGTGCTGTGAGTCTGAAGAGATGAGCTCTGTCCACATACAGAGGTGGAAGAGAAAGTGGGAGTTCAGTGCCTACTTGGCATGTTAGCAGGTTTGCACCTCTTTCCATGAGCATCCATCGGAAAGATAACTCCATCCATGCTCTTCCCAAAAAACCCAGCAAGCATAAAATCTATAGATAAACAGTTGCAGGTGGTTGTTGACTCAAGCTCTTCTGTACCCTGTTATTCCTAAAAGCTGCCATGCTTCCCAGGCAAGGGGAGGAGAAATTGGAGGAAAGTGTAGAAGTCATCGCTTGGGGTGCCAACCTGCCACTGAGGTGTGCAAAGAGGGTGCAAGAGTGCTCCCTGCAGGAGGATGACTAGTTCATGGTCTTATGTTGGGCCAGAGCCACGAGATCTTTTTGCTACTGGGTGCCAGAGAATAGGATCTTGAAGTCCCTGCTTGCAAAGTATATTTGCACGGAGGCTTTTTTTGGCAGACAGTGAGGGAATTTTTTATAGGACCTACAAAAAGACAATGACTTTGTGCATCCCAATACAATCCCCCTCCTATGGATTCATGCATGTTGGAAAGAACTTTTCACCACAGCAAGAGAAGAAACTGGGTCCTGCCACAAAAATAGAGACCTCACAAACAGTAAGGCCGGATTAGCCTTGAAATCTCTCCTCCATGATCTTTCGCTGAAATCCTTCTTCTATGTTTGTTTTTCTGTTCCTTCCCAAATGGCTGCCTGGCCTCTTCTATAAGGGGGCATGCCAGGGCCCAGAGTAGGGGTCTCCACAGCGCTCAGAACAGGTCCCCAGACAGCTGCAGTGAAAAGGATGCTGCAATCCTAAATGCCCTGTGCGCTCTACATATTGTGGAAAAAGCTGTTGCATTCATCAATGTCAGATGCAGAGTTTGAATAAATTTGAATGCACTCAAGCGTGTTCCCTGCAGTTTTTTATAATATCACTTTCCAGTTTGAATATTTCACTTACTTTTTTTTTTCAAATTTCTTTTTATCCACCAGTTTCTCCTCCTTTTCATCCTCTCCTCCCTTTCTCTCCTCCTTCCACTTTTACCCCCCTCTCCAGGTTTTCACATTTGCAACCCAAGCAATTGGACAAGGAAGCCATGCTGCAAGCTTCCTCTCAGCAGTGCCCTGGAAAAGTCAGTCACATCTCACACTGTACTCATGGCTTCCCAGCTGTTGGCCAGTTTGAACATCTTCCCATGACAGAACAACATCCCGGGGACACTCTTGCTAAAAGAAGCAATTAGTTTGCAAGGTACCAGGACAGGATCGATTTGTGAGGGTCTCGTAGGTGGTTCTTGGTTGCCCAGGCCCACTGGATCAGTTCCATGGGGCTCTGGCTGTGGAAAGGGGACAACATGTTCAAACAGTGTCATGAGCCATCAAAAGGGTCCCAGCTACTTCTGCGTCCTGAAAGTCAGAACTAGTCACTGAAAAGCAGCAGATCTGCAACTGATCTCCTCCTGGCATTGCATGGTGGTGGCCTAAAGTTTCCCCAAGGCAAAGAATGTGAACTGAATTAATGCCTTCCTTCTTACCAGCCTGGAGTAACATTTACACCAGCCTGGAGTAACCTATCAGCCCCTTTTGTCTCCCACACTTTGGTTTGTCCCCTCTGTAATGGGAACCATTTTTGTGTTCACAGACCACCATGTGATGCAAAGTAAGCAAATCTACCAAAAGGTTACCTACACTCTTGAACAGCCAAAGAAAAGGGTCTGCTATTTGTAACCCTGATTTTGGGGGTTCCATGTTTTCTGTACAAGTAGGAGGGGACAAAGAAGAGAAATGTTATGTATGATTCTGACCAGACAGGCAGATCCAAGATGGGCAGCCCTGGCCCACAACTGTGGGTCCTTAGGGCAGGGGGTTGAGGTACTGGGGATGGGGAGGGAGAAAGGGCTGATGGCACCATAGAATGAATGCATTCTGCTGCTTGTATTGAGAATTCACTGCTCTCCCTTTTAGTGAAAACTCTATGATCTTGTGACTAACCACTTTCCCCTTTCACTGTTTTTGATTTATATCCCATTACTTCGCCTGTTTGTGCCTTGCAGACATGAATTTTTTCCCTGACATCTCCTATGCAGCAGCCACGTCAAAACCTTTGATAAAATAATAGTGGTAAGACGCTTGCATGGCTGTTTTTATGTTTCCAGGGATATAGACATCAATTAAAACTCTTCATACGATCTGATCCGTCGTTATTAAAGGCATTAATACTGGCACGCCCCTCAGATTAGGGGCTGCTCACCGGGCGATGGAGGAAAGCAGGAACATTGTCTGCATGCATCCCCTTTCTGCTCAGCTCCCACAGGAACCTGGCTTGGAGGACAATCAGCACAGGCTGCCGAGGGCACCAGTGGCTGCACTGAGCTGGCTGGGGCTAGTACAGGGCAGAGGCATCCCCTGTACCACCAAAGCACAGCACCTCCCTCCCACAGCACCACACCACCTTGAGTGACCAGTACAGCTCTGCCACTGACCCCCTCCCAGGCTGAAGGTGTCTGAGCTGTTCCAGGGAGCTCAAAGAGGAGAGCTGATATTGCAGCCAAGGGGTGCTTGGAACTAAGCATTCACTTAAGGAAAGGCAACCTTCAACAACATAGGTAAAATGGGGAGGGAGAATTGAAGCACTGAGAGAACATGTGATTTTTCCATGGCAACTTACAGAGCATTTCCTCATCAAAGATGTCCAAAAGTTATCAAATACAAGAAACATCTCTTAACCAGGGGGAAACTGAGGCTGCATAGAGTATATTGTTAAATATGTCAATGCTGGTACCTAATTGAAGGAAGAAATGGGCGCTGTAGAGGACAGCCTTTGAAAAAATGTCAGTGTCATCACCCAGCGTTTCACTTGCTGAGGCAAACCAGAAGGTCTGAATTATATCTTCCTGCAGTCCTGTCCAAACCCATGTGTGTCCAGTTTTCCTCATTCAACACAGCCCAAAGCAATTCCTGCTGGAGCTGGAAACATTTGGTGTCCCCATCTAACCTTCTCACTGTGCCGCCCATAGGGGGAAATCTGGATTTGCAATGAACAGTTTTGGAGGCAGGACCTTTCCCTTTTCCGCCAACATCTCCACTATTCAGAACCTGTGTTCCCTCTCTATTGACACTTTTATGATACAGCCAAAGACCCCCTTTGGTGATGATGCTTTCCACAGTGCTGTTAGAAGACTCTATAACCACAGCACTCTGTCTTAGGACATCTTCCCTCCATGTGAAAGGATTTCCCTTTCAAATCTTCATTCAGTAAAACAAGAAGGTGTAGGAAATCCTGCTTAGTGCAAGGTGGTTTACAGGCTACTACTCTCTATGCTATATTTACATTATTTAACTTTTTTTATCTCCTTCTCTTTTTATCCTCTCTTCCTTTCCATCCTTGCCCATCAGGAAGAGAAAACTGGTCCTTCTGCTTGTCATCTCCTGTAACAAAAGACAGTCAATGCTCAGGTCACGTCCACAGAATACCTCCTGGTCTCTCCCACTCACACCAATTACATTCCTTCTGCCTTCCAGAGGGCCAAGCAAAACTGGTCAAGAGATGAGGAAGAATGGTAGGGACAATATCCTGGGAGACAAGTGACCAGAAGTGACAATCCCTCCACACAGGTGCCAAAGCTTTGAGATACACCAGGGCTCAGCAACACTGTGGACTCTTGGGTGAGACTCTTGGGTGAGCTTTTCTTTAACCCTGTCCAGGCATAAGAGGCTACCAGTGCACCAGGCACTTCCTTAGTGGCTCACCAAGCATGATAAAGACAGGAAAATCTGCCTGGAGTATTGTCTCACCCAATTTTGCCCTGGGATGGGAAAGATGTCAATGGGAGGAAAAGCTTCCCTCTCTCATCCAAAAGTAACTCAGGCAATTGCCGACTTGCCTACTCAGGCACCTTGGAACATCCCAGTACAGCCAGCCCCTGCCCCACCAGTTTGTGCTCTGGGCCTGCAGTTGAGAAGAAATGAAAATCACCCCCCAACACCAGAGACAGCAGGCAGCAGGGGAGCAAGGTGTGTGTGCATCCTCCATTTTGGTGTCTCTTTTTAAGCACTGGCTTTCCATTGCCCCAGGGGAGCTGAGGGGAAGCGTGTGTCTCTCAGGCACACAGCAGCCCTGACTGGGTAACGGTGCAGAACGTAAAGTGTTGTCTATTAGGTAGGAGACTGGTTAATACAAAGAGTTGTTGGTAATAACAATGTCCTTTCAGCAGTGACAGAGACAAAGTACCTGCATGTGGCGTGTACCACTGCGCGCAGCGACTGATGGTCACAGGGAAGCTTTGGAGATCATTTGAATTTCACATCCAGGGAGAGTCGGCCTATCATTAAAAAACCCTAATTTCAGTGTCAGGTGGAGTTCCAGGTAATCGATCATGGTGTCAGCTGGCACAGGCTCTCCCTGCCTCCTTGCCTTGCCTCCAAGTCAGCCTTGGTTTTTTCCAATTAAACTTGTTGCTGGGATCCAGAGGGAAGCGCAGGAGCACAGGAAAGGCAGAGCACACATCCCCCCTCATTACTGGTGAGGTGGGGGCTGATGGGGCCAGGAAGGTGGGGCTGAGGCTGGTGTGGAATGACTACAGCTGGGGGATAAGGAAAGGGGATGCCCAGAAAATTATCTTTGCTGCAGCAAGGTGCAGAAAGGACTTGCAGGGAGGGAATCTCAAAACATCGCTGCATCTTGGGGAAGGCATTGCATGAGACCCTCCATGCATACGGATGCTGCCAAGCCCCTACAGCCTCCAACATCATCTCTGCCCCTATCAGTCTTTCAAACCACCTGAGCCCCTGTGGGTCTCATCCTGCACTCATTGTTCTTGGCCTCTTCATCGCACACATTTCCTCCCTCCTCCTCACACAGGCATCTCTGGCATCTCCAGCCCCCCTCAGCCATCACCAGACAGCTCTCCAGGGTCCACCCCTTGCTCTCCTGAGTCAGATTCTCTTTAATGGATAGCATAAGGATCCAGGCTGCTCTCTACAGCATCAGTTACCAGGGCAACATTTTTGGCAAGAGAATTTTTTGGTTACAAAACAACCTTCCTCTTCCCCCAAAGGTCAAATCTGCATGAAGAATTGCTATCAGTAGAAATGTACTCTGTTTTCCATCATATTTAACCCCAGTTTTAAAACTCCTATCTGTAACCAAAGTTGACTGAAGAGGCTTCATACAGGGAGGAAAAAATGCTTCTAAAATAATGCCAATAAAAACATGCTTTAGAAAGCTGAAGGAATTTATTGGAAAAAGAGCTTTTAATTTCTACCCACATTCTTCAGGAAATCCCATTGCAATCGTACTATACAGAAATTATATTGAAACTGAAACACTTCTGCAACATTTTCTTGATGCTTGCACTAGTTCTGCTTGCAGCTGTGACTGTTTTGTAGCTAAGGTTCAGGTGCAGTACTAGAGTCACTATTTATTGCTGCTTTTACCTACAGATTAGAAATATCAGCCCTAAGCAAGATCAAGACTCTGTCCCATACACCTAGTGAAAGACAGCCATTAAACCAAAATAGCTGAAAACCAACAGGGCCAGGCTTATTCTCCTAACTGAGAGGCAGGGTATGAACTCACATGGAGAATTAGATGTCTTGTTGTATGCAGGACTGAGGTGCATAACCCCAACAGGATGGTTCAGAAGAGAGGGGCTGCAATAGAGTAAGAGATGAGGAATGTGGAATTTGGGGCACAATTGCCCTGATGGACTTCCTGTGCCCAGGGCTTTCATGCTCAAGTGATTTCTAAAGCCACAACAAAGCAGAGGGAGGTGGCTCTGAAGGTCAGTGTGGGGTGAGCCACGTCTCATGGCCAGAGATCAGCAAGGATGGGTCATTCAGGGTTGACCACTGGTGTTTGCAGTGTGAGTCGGAGGGAAGACATAACTTGACCTTGACTGTGGGTACAGACAGAACTGAAGAGCAAGCCTTGAGGAAGTTGTATAGGCAATCAGGTAAATTGTCTGTTTCTGTGGTGTGAGGACATTGCCCATCTTTGCTCAGCCTCCTCTGACTTTTCTGGGCATCCACACTAGAGGGAAAGGTCAAATAGGTCTAACTGCAGCATTGCAGAAATGAGATCTTTTTTTCCAAGAGACAAACTGGGCAGCGGGAAAGACATTGCTGTAACGCTTAACCATAAAGCTGGGCAGGGAGCCCAAACACAGAAAGTTGAGGTTAACACCATTCACTGTTGGAACAAAGGTCATTGTGGATCGGGAACATTCAGCCAAGACTGGAAATCTCTCATGCATAGCAGATTGGCCATCCCATTTATGCCAGTGCTGCAGAGGGACAGTGCACCCAGGGCTGGAGGAGAGTTTGCAAAACTGCAGCTGCATCCTGGACAAGAACCTAGGGAAGAGCCTTCCTTCCATCTTCCTGACAGGGATTGCTGGGCACAGGGCCACATGTGAGCAGCAGAGACCTTCTTGGTGCTCTTCACAGCTGGATATGTGGATAGGGCTTTCCTCCCAGGCACCCAGCCCTGCCAGGACTTGAGACCACTCTTGTTCATGGGTATTGATCAGGAACAGGTCTCCTGCAGCTGACAGTTTTGCCTAGATGGTGACAGTGGCTGCAGTGACCATGTTGAGACACTTCTAATTTCTCAGCCTGGTTAGCCAGATGCTATTTATAGCACTGTTGGTTGCAGAAGGCCTTCAGTGTTGAGTCTGGGCTCATGCTGGATCCCTAGTAATTGTACCAGACAAAATGTGAGCACAAAGACTACTATTCATTTTTGCAGAAATCTAAGACAAAGGGACATGAGAAATAGCATGGCCTGGTTCCTGTCTGTAAGGTGTATTAGTCACTTCTTGCTGCTTCTGACTGTGCTGATCTGCAGTTGGAGAAGTTCATTTCTCATCTGTTGTGGGGTAGAGGGAGCCCTGGCCTGAACTTGGCCAGGTAAGCGTGACAGTCCCAGGCCTGCTCCTCTCTGAGATTTGATCCTTGTCAGAACAATTGGCAGCTGCTGCAGCTCCACAGGGGTCTGGAGCCACTTGGATCCCACATGATGCCCAGAGGAGAGGAGAAACCAATTGCCTTTGCTTCAAGGACACTAAGCAAAGCATAAAGAAACCATGTGCAAATTGAATGGGAGGAATTAGGATATATCTTTGGACAGAGCACAAGTTTCATCAGCAGTCATACTAAGACTGATACATCTGATTTCCCCTTCTCCATGTCCCTCCACCCCTCAGGTGGCTCTTCTGGCTGCCAGCTGAAGGGAAAGAACTATTCCCAATCCCTTAGACAAAAGCTGGCAGTGGCCATGGCTGGTTGAGGTTACCTCTGCAATGCAGGTCCCTGAAGGACACATCTCAGTGTCTGGGCTGAGACACCTGGTTTTTTTGTCCTCAGTGGAGGGTGGGCTCAAGCTGTGGCAGTCCTCTGTTCTCCAGCCTGGTACACACTGAGGTATGAAACCCCACTCATCTCCCCACTCCTGGCATTCCTGAGATCACACAGAGAAGCAAACTTGGCTCAAGGATTGGGGACTGGAAGGGGGACACTTATGGTCTGAGGTTGGTTTGCAGCTCAGATGGTGACTCTCTGGACCGAAGCACCTCATCTTTGGGCTTTGGCTCTTTCCCTCTTCACTAGGTGTATGGCCCACCAATTTAATTTGTCCTCATGATCTCCTTGGCACTGGGAATGGCTGTCCCTGTAGCATTGCACAACGTCCCAGCTGAGCCCATTTGCTCTGTCAGGAGCTACTGCAGTGGAAATAGCAAAGCTGGAATGTGTAATAATGCATAATGGGAGAAGCTGAGGCCAGAGCTGACATTCTCAACTCCTAAACTTACAGTAACAGTGACAAATCTCTCATCATTTGTTCCTCCCTTGCCTGGCACTTTTGCTTCTCTTTAAATGGAGTTTATCATGGTGCAATGGGCTTTTTTCCAAGTTAATGTCTGTCAGCTCCAATTTGTTCAAATGACCTTCGTTGGCTCAGGGGAATTTTAAAAATAAATAAAGAAGGGCTTGCTGGACTGCTTAGGGAGGGTTTCACCTGACAGCCAATGATAGAGACACCTCAGAGCCTGCAAGCACCACATTGCCCCAGGACCATGCCAGGGGAAACGGACTGATTAGAGAAAAGAGCTCAGAGCTCCAGGGATGTTGCATTTTGTAAGAGAGGACAGAGCTGAGCCATAGACACAGGGCTGCTGTTGGTGGGGAAGGGAGCCATGCAGCACTCTCTGAGTCCCCAGAGCAGACACTTCTCTGGGGTGTGGGCCCATACCATAGACCCCAAAGAACCCACAAAGGGTACAGTAGTCTTATCATTGTTTCTCCCAGAAAGACCTTCTCCAATAACCTCTTTTGAGCTCTCTTGCTTAAATCCAAAAATCAGGTCCCCTTATCTGGATTGGTTAGACTGAGGCTGGTCCTGGGTATAAGCAACTTCATGCTCTGCCTTTACAGGGAGTTGGATACAATCCTCTGTCTCAGCTTTGCCTTCTGGAAAGGCAAAGGCCATTTTGCCAGAATTTACCTCAGCCAGAGTTGGCAAGCTAGGTGGGACTGTGCATGGATTTGAGTGTTCAGGAACAATGAGGGGTGAAAAAAAATCAGCACTTCACCTGAAAAAGTCTAAAGACATAAGAGAACTGGAAAGGAAACAGTGAGAAGGTCAGCGAAACCGTCTAAAACAAATCTCTTGGCTCCAACTAGTGTGTGCAGACTTTGCAGGGTTATCCAACCTTCCCGAGCCAGCAAGGAGTACATCAAAATCTGTTTGGCCAAAACCTGAGAGGATGGGAACTCTGGAAGCATTTCAGAGGGATGCCCCAACCGGAGCTGGACTGAAATTGCTGCAGGAGCCCAAAAAGATACAGTTTAATCTGCTCCTGCTGGCTTTGTCATTAGCAATGCTGGTGGTGTGGCACTAGCCACAAGTCCTGTGCATACACAGAAGTCCTGTGCAGACAGCTGCATGGTATAGTCATGACTCAAAAGTCCTGCTCAAAGTCCTGCCCAAAGTGCTTGAAGGAACACAATAGCCAACCCTGGCTTAGCAAGAGGAACTTGGAGGCTTAGTTTATATTCCTGGCTCTGACATTGTCACAGTATGGAAACTCAGGCAAGTCAACATGCATTTGTTAATTTTCTCCCAGTGCATTTGTACAGTGCTCAGCACAATAAAGGTCTTTGTTCTGAGTGGTGCTAGGAAGCAAACGGTAATAATAATAATAATAATAATAATAATAATAATAATAATAATAATAATAACAACAACAACAACAACAACAACAACAACAGTAGTGATAATATGGGCTGAACTTTTTGGTATTCTTCATCTAAATAGTTCTATACTCAATACCTGGGAAGAAAAAGAAAGTAGTCATTCAGAGTATCACAACATAAGAACAAGTAGAGTCAACTGAGATTTAAATCAGTGAGACCTGTTTATTGGATTTTCTTCTGATCCTTCTGCTCATCTGAACCCTTTCCCATCCTGTGCTGGCAGTGCCTACAGCAGCTCTCCCCATCCAGTCTCCACTGGTTTCAGTTCCTGGTCCTTTCCTGTGTTGCTGTGTGGGCTGTAAAGTAGGCTGTGGAAACCAGGAGGCCATCAAGAACTATTGAGCATCCATCAATTGACGTTTGAGTACGAACAAAGCATATGATGCATAAAGATCCATTTGGCACAGTAGACATTACTCCATGAAGCCAGAGTTCAATGATAATCAAGGCTTAGAATTTGCACTCTGCATTCCGGAATGGCACAAAAATCCAGGTCCTTGCAAGCTCTCCTCCAACCCAGTCTTCCCTCCAGACCTCCCCTGAGTCAAAAGAGCTCTGCACAACCCTATGGATTATAGCTCCAGTGAAGACAAGGAGGATCCAGCCCAAATCTGTAGCTCAGTGTTCACAAGGATTGGGGGGGAGGGGATAGAATTCTTTTGGTTTAGGTAGGTCCATCACAATACAAAATATTATTATTTCCATCTTCATTCTCCTTAAGCTGGAAAGCTTAAGGCAAGGAACATAGATCAGCTATTATTTCACACATACACAAAAACATCCGTAACCCTAGGAGGGAGGCAAATAGTGGCATATATATGTTTTTGGAGCCAGGAACAGGGCAATGGAATTGGGCTTCAACACTTTGTGTTCAGATCTGCCTGATCTGAGAAAAGAACTATAAACTGGGCCAGAATGAGGGACTTACTACTACTGTAGTGTCTCGCTGATCCAGGCAGAGGAGATGCCAGAGTGGGAGTCTGCTACATCAGCAAGGTCCTGCAGTCAAACCAGCCCTATGACCATCCTCCCAGCGCAGTCTGGATCAGTGGTGCTTCTCCTGCCATGTGACAACCCCACACCTGGGACCACGCATAACCAGAGTAAGGAGACTTGGGGGCTCTGTAATCTTCTCCCTCACATGAATATGTTGGCTTAATGGCTGGACTGTACAGCTTGTGTGGCAGCATGGGATTTTTACTTAGTACGTTCCTGCTTTACCAGAATTGCATCTTTAGGACTCAAAACTGAGTATACTTGGAATGACAGCACATCGCAGAATCATGGAGCCATATAGGTGAGAAATATCTTTAAGATCACTGAGTCCAACGTTAAATCTAACACTGCCAAGTCCACTGCTAAACCATATTCTAATTACAAATATGCAAGTGTATTTAATGTCTACTGCTCTCTGTTTGCAATACTAGATGCATTTTTGAGGTGTAAATGAAAGATTGACTTCTGTGTCAGACATTCCGAGGTTGTTAACATGACTATTAAAGGATTTGTAGATGAGTTCTTAGAACTAAGCTTTGACATCATCTAATTTCTCAATGAAAAGAAAAATGGGGGGGGAAAAAGTAAAAAAGTAATGCCCTGCTGAGTTGTTAAAGAGGGAGTTGAACATAAAAAGTGGTGTCTGCCTGAGTCTGCAGACAGCCTGGACTGTGGCTGAGAAAGGCATGAGCTGCCTACACCCATCTCAGTATGTCAGTTCTGAAACCTAATGCTGACGCTTTAGAAAGAACTACTCAAATGGCTTTCCTATCTGCAAATTTTTGCAGATGCCTGCAACTCTCTTAATTAGCCCCCAGTCCCAGGTCATTTTCTGCTTCTCTCAAGAAGGCAACACATTCAACTGTCTTTTCTTCAACAGGCAAACCAATCCATATCTTTCATGTCACAGGCATTTATGTTGCATTCAGAATGAGGCATCATCTCAAAGTGTAGGAATGGCACAGAATAAAGACTTTACCATCAATTTCCATAAGTTTAGGAATCTTGGAATGATTATATTGCTTATGATTCTCCTCAGTTCATCTCTCCTGGTACACAGATCATGCTGCAGTCCTGCCTGTGTGCCTCCTTTTCCTCAGCAGCAGGGACCACACCATTGTGCAGTTCATCTCAAACTTAGTACTGCAGCTGTTTGATTAGGACTGAAATCTGTGGTCTCACCAAAGGAAGGCACTGCGGACAAGGAGGAAGGATTACTGGACATGTTCTGATGAGGTTTGGAGTGGCTTTTAGCTTTGAAATGCTGGGACTCATAATGGGTTTGATGGGTGGGGGGTGTTTTGCTTGGATTTTTTTTTGGCTTTTTTTAACTATTAAGAACAGAGTTTAAAGACAGAAGGATTGCAAAAGTTGCTGCGTGTCTTGTCACATTCACAGGTTCCCTCTTTTTCTTGTGTTCTGGTAGCACAAATGAAATAAGGTCAACCTAAGCCTGAAAAAAACCCTTCATGAGTGTGCTTCCTGTCTGATGAGACACGTCCATCCTCATTCCCACCTTTCTTAAGTACCCCATCCAACACTTTGTGTCACTGGTTCACCACCTCTGCTCTGTCCCGTACAAATCCATCTGAATGGCCATTCCCACCCACACATGTTCATCCATCCATCTTAGCCTAGCTGTCTGTCCATCTGTGAGAACTGACCTTCCAGAGTGTTTAATCAGCACAGCAAAGATAGCGGCAAAATCCTCGAGTCATGTGGAGCTCACTAGCTATGAGAAGGTGCTCATCTCCCTGGAAGCAGCTGGTGCTGACATTTATGTTGACCCACAGTCCTCCTCATCTCTTGTTTGAAGGGGACAGCCCTACAATGATGAGAAATGGGCCAGCAGACAGCACCCCACAGCATGGCTAGGAGTACACAGCAAAACAAACCTCTGTGCCAAGGGTTTTCTCCCTTTGTGCTTGCTCCTGGGGAGCCTATCTGGCAGAGCAAAGTCCACTGCCCTCCCTCTTGTCACCCTTCCTTTCCCCACCAGCAGCCCCCAGCCCGACAGAGAGACCAGGCTGGATGGAGAGCCTTTCTCTCCAGCGTGCCGCACTATGACAGATGATTGACTCGAAACAATATCTAAGGCGATCAGGATAAAGTACCGACCATTTCAAGGCTCAGCAGAATTCAAATTCTAATTAGACTTCTCACCACATTCCAAATAAAAATTGTTCCCCTGATATCCTTTTTGCCTATCAGGTGTCTCTCCCTGATCGCTGGAACAAAACGCATAAAGAAAGTGATTAAAGCCATAACAAAGGCATAAAATTGAAATTATCGCTGGTATCACATCTGGGAGCAGAGTGTGTCACCACACTGCCCCCCTCCCCTCGAAGCGCTCCCTCCCCAAATAGACACACACACATCCCCCCATAGTTCTTGCCTCAAATGTGAGTGACAGGCTGGGGGACAGGGAGCGGAGGGGGATGAGAGAAGGTCTTGTTCCAGGTTGGAAGTCATCCATTCCCATGGTATGGAAAAGCATCTCAGCCCACACCCCCCAGACACACTGCCTCCAGCCTAAGGCTGTGCTGGAGTAGCAGTGGGTGTAAATTGCTTCAGCCTCTGGTGCTGCTTTACATCAGCTGAGGATGTAGCCCATATCATCTGCAAATGCAACACATGCAGGCGCCTGAAGCATACACACCCAGGGAGAGGAAAACCCATAAACACAGAGGCCTGCTCACTGCCAGGCACTCTCTAATGAAGGCACAGACAAACCCTTCTCTGGGGCATACACCCCCCTCTGCACATGTACACACACATGCACACTCACGCTCAGAGCCAAGCCTCCAGTGCACCACACACATACTGAAAGGTTTCTTGCACCCACTGATGCTGTGGTACAGCCAGAAACCCCACCACACACCCCCCACAGAAACACAGAGTGTGAGCCTGTTACTTCTTCACTACACACACAGAGGGTTATAAATCAACATACTATCATAGCCCCTACATGTTCCCCCAAACATGTATAAACATACATATAGACTCTAATCTTGAGCACAGCGATCCACAAAAACTGAAATTTGCACACCCTAATTCCTACTCCATGTTCCCCCAGGCACCTGCAGTCCCAGAACATGTGTGCAGGCAGGCTACATATAATCCTTATACAGCTTATTGCTGTTTTATTTTTTCAACAATTTCATCCACTTGCAATGTATCTATATATCCATAATGGCAATTCACACATAGGTGTGTGTATATATATATATTCCTTAAAAAAAAAAAAAAAAAAAAAAAGATGTATCACTACTGCACAACACCCTGCAACATCTCATGGCCCCCAACACATGGAGCTCACACACATGAACATGCCCACAGGCATGTGCACCTCCAGGCACACTCATTCTCAGTGCAGAGGTCACTCTGCCAGCACAACCCTCAGGGGTCCAGATGTGAGCTTGTTCAGACAGAGTAAAAACATACGTGTCCTGTTAGGCAGGGAGGGGACAGCCTTGCCCCTATCCCTCCTTTAGCAGGGATGCAGTGCTGTAGGCTCAAGTGACCACTGTCCTGATCTAAATGAGCAGGGGGGAGCAGGATGTCCCCCAGCCAGGCACCTAGGGCTGCTGGGGAGACATTTATGGCAGCAGGTGCCAGGCTACAGTGGTGGACACCCTGTGCCAGGGCTGCCCTTTCCCCCTTCTGGATCTTTGCCCTGCCTCGGCTCAGCTCAGGATGCCCTCAGGAATGGCCCATTTCATTTTTCAGCTGCATGAGGGGCCACTCCAGAAGAGAGTTAAAAAGAGAGAGAGTGAGGGAGAAAAAGAAAGGGACTAAAGCGATATAAAATTAAAAGGTAAAAAGCAGGAACGCAAATGGGAGAGAGCTCTTTCAGCTTTCACATTATTAATGACTCTTCAAAAAATCGGCGAGTTTTCCAATCTTCTCCGAGAAGCGCTTGAAGGAGCTCACAGATGAAACTGACCTTCAAAATGTTCTTTGGTCTTTAGTTAAGAAATTCGCTCGCCATTATGGCATCATTAGGGAAACAAGGATAAAATTACTCCATGGTTAATGACCTATAGTATCTCCCCACCAAAATTTGTTTCAGATCTAATAAAACTGTGCTTAACACACTCGGATGAGTTATGAGGACTGTTCTGCAGGGTATTAAAATGTGGAAAATAGATTTTCCGAAGCTGGGGGGACTGGACTTTTCGAATCAGATAGCAGAATGGAATTTTCTGGGCAATAAATTCTTCCATGTCTCAATTTCATCTCGCTCTCGCTCTCTCTCCCTCTCCCTCTCCCTCTCTCTCTCTCTCTCTCTCTCATGCTCTCTCCCTGAAATGCTAAAGCAACATGGAAATCTTTAAGGTGCAGAAGCTTATATAAACTTTACCCCCAAAACCCCAAAATAGGGCCCCGCTCCTTTAATGCTTTTTGTCTTGCATCTGGGAAGAAGGCACAATCCCTCGTCAGGAGAGGTTTGGTACCATTCACAGAGCCAGTTCAGCTGTGAGGCATTTTGGTGTTGCAGCGCTGCAGTTTGGACTTTGCATGAGTCCAGGAGGCTGCCAGCGTCCCTGCACAGGTGCTGGTGTGCCAGCAGGGAACAGGAGTGGGATGATGACTATGCAGGGCTGCCCAGGGCTGCATGGGGGATCCCTCCCCACTGCCCCACATGCCAACCTGAGGCACTGGTGGGAGCACGCAGGGACCACTGCTGGGTGCTTCATTCCTGGGGTGCCCATAGCTCACGTCTCACTAAGAACACACCAGCAGTAGCCATGGAGCACACTTCTGGGGCACTTGCACAGGTGTGCTGGCCCCAAGGTGAGGTGCGCCTGTGTACTCGTAGGGCGGCCGGCAAACGCGTCCTTGCCGGAGCCACAAGCCCCGCTGCCATGGCTGCCTGCGGGCACGTCAGCGGAGCCCACGGACGGGCAGCTCGGGGCAGAGTGGGGCCCCGTCTCATCTGTCGTTGCCTGAAGCAGGAGCCAGGGACTCCAATGGTGCTTTTAGGTTAGTGAGGGCTAGTTACTGCCGCTGAGAGAGGTGGCTTGCGAGGTAATGGCATTTTGCTCTCTTTAAACTTTAATCTTTCCTATTAATTCCCTGCAACTGGAGAATGTATGAGAGTTAATGTTCCATGAACGTGTTTCTCAGCCGACAGTCTCTTCGAGCTAATTACCTTCAGGTGCTAAATGGAGGGAAATTGCAATCCATTTGGATGTGAAAAAATTTCGCCTTTCCAATCCCCTGTGCAACATTCTTTTTCCTGAGTGTTGCAGAAAGAATGCACTTGGCTTCTTTCTTTTTTTTAATGTTTTCCTCCCCTCCCTACCCTCACCCTCCTTCCCCAAAACCCCTATCCTCACCAAGAACCTGTCTTCCCTCAAAGACCTTGGGTTCTCCAGGAGATTCCATGGCAGGCTCAGCAGAGGTGAGAATTGTCCCCAACACAATCAAATGGGACAGCACATCAGTCAGGAAGAGGGGGGAAAGTAGGCATATCCATGAAATCCAAACACATGGTGAAAACATGGAGGGCAAAGTGAGGAAGACAGCAAGAGACTTCCTTCGGAGGTCTGAAGTTAAAGTGTATTTACACGCTTAATAACACGCTTATTACAGCCATTTCCCAGTTGTTGAGTTTTGAATACAGAGATAATAGAATTTTACAAGCTACATAAAGCCATTATGCTTTTGGATCCGGGACTGGGGAGAGAGTTCGGTAGAACCCATGGAGAAAAGAAAAGAGAAGGAAATCAAATCCAAATGTGTTCAGACCAGGCCTGGAAGTCAGTGTCTTCATATAGGCTGACAGAGCCAGTCAGAGTACATGTGAACAGGCATAACTGGAGGTTTTGGATAAACATCTCTCCTATCTGGAAATCCCATTTTTTCATGTCCCACAGCTGACCACTGGAGATGATGGACATCTCAAATAGAAGCCCCTGGCAATAAGAGGCAATAAGAGCCAAGACAAGTGGTGCCAGACAGATTCACCGGACAAAAAAACCCCAGTGAGAATGGCTACACTAAATTCAGAGTGTTCTGCACCATGACTACCACCAGTAGGTTTTGATCTAATCTGTCCTTGGTGTTTATGACAGACTTAGAGCAGCAGGCTTCATGCAACCTTGCCTCAGAGTCAACCATGACAATTATCAGGAGCAGAAGTCTTTTCCACAATAACGTAAATATGCTCCAACTGGGAATGGTGTCACTTGAGAAAAATCCTTGGAGCTTTGCTGAACCAGCAAGATGTTCTTGCAAGATCATTCAAATGCCCCGTTTTTATGGCTTTCCTCATAGTCCAGATGCCACTGAGAGATAAAGCTAAACCTGCACTTTGTCAGTAGACTGAAATTGAAAACGTTTATCAATCTCTGTAGACAAAAACACTTGCTGAATTCTCCTAGCATCATTTCAGCCATTAGTGACTGAAGGTGCAGATGGTTTGCTATTCGTCCCACTGGTTCTCTGCAGAGACATGTTCACTTTGACATGGGTGTTGGGGAGCTTGTCTACAGACTCCATCTAAGAAAAGCAGTTCAGAGACGTTCTGTCTCTGGACTCTTGCTCAGTCTGAATTACCAGCATTGACCAACTGCCCTAGATAGTGTTTTAAACCACCTTTACTTAAGCAATAACAATAAGGCAGTATCAGATCCAAAGCTTCCAAAAGGTGACAACATTCCAGCACACTGGGAAAACTTGTTTGGAGCTTGGCTCTGATTTTAAAGATCACCAGGGTAGTGTGTGAGGTTGCAGACTAGGAGGGGAACTTACATCACCGCAAAGATTGTCCAGAGTATCCTGGCCACTGTCCACGTCAGTGTCCTCTCTGAGGTGTTTGTCTGAGCCCTCTTACTGCAGAATATGAGCATCTCTTATTCTCTGAAGGATTTTCACTGAGACTGTCTGCCATGTATGAAAAACTAATTGATTTTACCCAGGGCCACCTGAAAGGTGATCACAAAACAGAGCTGTACTAGAAATTTTCTGCACTTCTAAAGCATCCTTCCTGCTTGTCAGCCAGGTCACACAAGGGTAGATTTCTGTCACCTTCATGTTCAACCACTCCTCCACACACTTATCATATACCTATCCATCTGCTAGCCCCACATACCTGTGCTCTAGCCAAGTCTGCTTCCCACTTCTGAACATCCATCCCTTTGAACATCCATCCCTTTGAACATCCAGCCCTCAGCCTTTCTACATGGCTGCTCCATCCATTCTGCATTTAATGAGATTTGCAGAGGGAATCAAATAGGTTTATTTAAATTTGGATCTTTCATAAATGTGGGGCTTCCTCTGGTGAATTACTAATCCCTCAAAAATTCATTGTTTTAGTTTCAGGTTTATTTTTTAATTCTGTGAGGGAAAAGGTCAGTGGGGATGATAGTGGGATTTCACAGGAAGTGATAGTAATTTCAATAGCACTGTCATAAGGTTTTTTATCATATTTTTCATGGCCATGTCTAGGGTTTGCTAGTCAATATGGCTGATAAGACTTCACTGGCTACAACCAATGGTGTATACTTGATGCTTCAGCCTCAACCAGAATTAAACCACTGGCTGAAGGAGAGGGTTTAAGCCAGCAGGCAGTCCAATCTGTTGCCTTATGCAGGCACAGAAGCACACATTGTCATGAGCTACATAAAATATTTTTTTTATACACTGTGCTTGGGATGCAGATGGAAATGGGCTACAAAGGCTTCTGCCTTCCACCTTGACTATCTTTTCACACAAAACTTCACTTTCCTACTCCTGACTCCCTCTGTCCACATTTGCTACATTCTTGCCTTCTTTTCCCCTCTTGCTCTCAAACTATGTTTTTCTCTACTTCTCCTCATTTCCTTGTTCTCATCCTCAATTTCCCCTTCTTTTTTAATATATATATATATATATATTAAAAACCTGGAATTAGAAATATTGAAAAACTTTTTAATTACCAAAGTAGGGCTGATGAGAAGGCAGTAGAATTTTCCCCTGACTCACACTTGGTGCTGACTCTATTACAGAAAATGCTGTCTTTTTTCACTGGCTGCTTGCTTTTCAACTTTTTTGTGATACTACAATTACTCTAAAACTGTGGGAGTTTGAAAAAGTAGAGCAATAGCAAATCTTTATTTTCCTTCCTTCTGTCATCCCTATGGTTCTCTGAAGCTAGAAAAGCAACTTCAAATTATAAAGAAGGGAAGAACAAAATTAAACTTCAGACTGCACACACTATTCAGTTGTTGATTAAAAGAACAAAATGGGGAAAAGAAAGAGGACATGTTTGGGATGCAAAAACTCATGTGCCTGTATATATATCAGTACAGAAAATGTGAAAATGGATAACAGAAAGATTGCAGATAGGAACTGATGTACATTACTAGTGATGGTTTCAATACCATCTTTTAACTTCTTTAATCTGCTTTAAAACCCCTGTGGCTAAATCAGTATAAACCCTTCAGACTGTAAGCACAGTTACACTGGTATCTGTGTACCTAATACCTGTGTAGCTTAATTTCATGCCTACAAGAGAATAAAGTTAAACTGTTAAAAAGCCTATTTTTATCAGTGTAAATGCTAGAGGGAAATGTACTGTGTTTACCCTGCTGCCACAATTAAAATTTCTTCTACAGATAAAGCCAAAATGGGACTCCTGACCATTCACCGTTTCTCCCCTTTCCCTTCCTCATCCCTTCAGCCCCATTTGTGTCAGCATTTTACTTCTCTCTAGAAATTCCAAACAAACACATTTGTGGGGCACTTTGTAATCCATGCTTACATCTGTCTCTAAGGGACAGTTCTGTCTCTCTGTGGAGCCCCATGAGGATGGATGAGTCCTGAGCCCAACCTCTCTGCAATGGCAAGCAGGGGCAAGGGGAGAATGGTGCACACCTCTGAGTAGCAATAGGACTCATTTTCCTTCCAGCTCAGCTTTTCCTGTTTGCTTGCTTTAAGGTTAGGAATAAGCCTGATCTTTGTTGGGGAGAGAAAAACAAACAAACAAACAAACAAACAAACAAAAAAAACAAACAAGAAACCCAAAAAAACCCAAAACAAAACCATTAAAATTTAGCAAAGAGATGAACAGATATTTGTGAGAAATTTACTGTGTAGGAAAGAAGAATCAGGGAGGCTGAAACTGCAGGAAAACAGAGACTACTCTGGGGAATGTGTAATCCTCCATTTAAAGGCTTGACTGCTGGCTCCAGTCCCCACACTTGTCTCTCCTGGCTATTTAATTTACAAGCTTTTGGGTGCAGAGACTACCTGTACTGCTCCAACAGAAATCCTGGGAGTTTTTCACTTGGCTCTTTACAGCTGTCTAGGGCACAAAAAGGAAGCTGCACTTTAACAACATAGGTCAAAAAAATAGCAGCTGTACTCAAGGGAAGACTGATTAAAAGGTTCTGCCAAAGTTATCCTGTTAGACACTGGTACAATTGAGGCATCCTACCTGCCGTGTCCTATATCCTGTATGTAAAGTAAGAGAGTCATGGAGATAGAAAAAAAACCCTGAAAGAATGACAGAAGAAAATAAACCTATTTTTATGCAGAAGACTGCAACCTCTAATGAATTGCATTGAATGTGAAAGGCATCTAACTCTTTGACTGTCTCCTCTTTCTTAAAAATAAATATAAATGCACCCAAGACATACCTAAGGTCTGGGCTTATGGGCAGCCACCAAAAGAAGCTTTCAGGCCAAATTCATCACTGGAGCAACTCCACTGACTCCAGGTTCTTAAAGTGCAGAGGGATTTGGTCTGATGTTTTAATTGTAGTCACAAACCCAACTGCAGCCTGGTAAGCAGAAAATAAGCTATTACCAGAACCATGCAGTCCTCTATCCCAAAGAAAGGAAAACATGCAGAAGCAAGAGCCTTAGCTGTGCTGAGCCTAAGGCCATATCATTTGGAGGACTGGGTATCTGGAACAGTCCAGATATCTTCTTCTTTTTGCACCAGCACCAAGTATAAAGCATTGCAACATCCAGGATCAGTTCACCATCAAGTGATTTGCTCATTAATTTCATCTATAAATCATGTTCCTGCTTTTGAAATGGCAAGGACAATAAAACACACAGTAAAAGGTATGAAAGACACACAGATCCATAAGGTGAGGGAAAATGTTTGCAAAGACAACATTCTAGGTATAAAATAAAGATAATTTCCAAAACTCTATACAGGACATGTTACAGTCTCCTAGGGAGAGTAGTCAAGAAGGGATGATCAGTAGAGCCATGCAAACTTCATGACCTCAGAGACTCAAGAGGAGGTTAGCAAAATGCATTAAAAGATTACCTAAATCTCATCACTGAACTATAGTCACTTGTGGGGAAAAAATCAGCATCTTACTTACTAGTGGTGCTCAGCAATTAAAATTCCTCATCAGGTACTCTGCACTTAAGTATGTCCTGAACTCTTAGCACACGCTTAAATCCTTACCTGTCCAGGTATGGTAAAGTCCATGACTAATGAAATAAAAATATAATTTACAAACATTCAATCCTTCTTTGGAAGACTGGAGATAAACATGCAGCTCTCAGTGTCTTTCAATATTTAATATTTATTTTCAATGTTTAAATGCACAAGAAACCAAACACATTATCACTGAAAAAGTTTTAACAGTGATAAGAATAGATGTATTTGTTGTCTCCATGTTAGGATTTACAAAAGCTTTATAGTCGTGAAAAATGGAGCTAAGCCTGATGAACAAAATAACAAAATTCTTATTATAATTTACAGGAACACACACACATAAACATGTATCTATCTGTGTATCTGTAATACACAGTGCCTGGTATATAAAAATTTTATTGCCAAATTGAATACCAAATAATAAGTTAAGCTGACAGAAACATAAAGATCTGCATTAGATGGCACCCAAAGGAAGGCAGAATTTCCAGTAGGAAATTGCTCGCTACCCCATTGTGATTTGGGGGGAATTTGTGGGATATATGGCAATTGCTGGAACATTTTTGAAAGTGTGGCTACATGTGTCCTCAGGAGATCAGGGTCCTGATAGGGGATGTGGCCTTTCTATTTTCAGGGCATACATCCAAGCTGAACTCAGTTGCAAATGCTGAGCACTGGGACATTTCCTTCACTTTCTAAGAGCTCAGCAGAGGAGAAAGTAGGTTTCCTGGTGGCTGGGGGTAGAGAAGAGAGACCAACAGGCTGTTCTAGGCATGCTGCTGTAGTGTGCATTGCAGTGCAAGATCAGGGCCAGAGAAAAGGAACATAAGGCGTGAACCAGCTATGATGAGGAGCAGGGCTGCAGATAGCCTCCTCTGCACAGGTCCAGGGTGCAGAGCATCCTTTGGCCTCGGAGCTGGGGCTGCCCTCCCCAGGGACATGATCCAGTGGCTGCCCTCAGACTTCAGGACAAGGGGAATTACAGGGACTCAGCTGAGACCTGGATGTCTGGGGACCACAAGTGGCTGGAAGCTATATTGGGAGACAGTTGGAGAACGTCACAACATTTGAATGGTTTGGATACAGTGGAGTCATATGGTGGATTACTGGTCTCAGTTCATGTGAGATGCCAGTTGACTGGGTGCTCACTTCCCTTGGCTTGCCACTTGTCTTTAGGTCATTTGGAATGCAAAAAGTGTCTCCTGTGAGAGGCACCCCTCCCCCCTCAACAGCCATGCAGCCTGGGGCAGCCCTTGGCAGTCCCTGCCAGTGGTGCTTCCTTGCCAGCTGGCAGGAGCAGCTGATGGGCAGAGGCAGCTAGAGAAGCAATCAGAGACAGGTGACACCACCACAGACACAAGGGACACCTTTCACAGTGCCCCCTGTGGCCAGGAGAGGTGGGAAGCTGCTGGTTGGTAGAGATGCCCAGCAGCCAGAGGAAACCCTGCAGAGAGGGTTTGCAGTTTGCAGCACTTTGCAGCAGTTTGCAAAAGACTGCAGGCATAAGCTCCATTGATAAGTGTAAGAGCCAGAATAAATCCCATTATGAAAAAATTACTGATTGGCCTCACCTGAAAAGATGGTCCTGGGATCTCTACTTATGTAGAAAAGGCAGTGCTTTAGACTGTGTCCAAACCCAGGTCAGTCTGGTTCTTCCATGGACAGAAATGTTCCATCATAAACTTTGTCTGCTGTGTTACTTTGCATGGGTCCCACAAGCT
The DNA here is from genome assembly GCA_013401135.1 of Cettia cetti. Taxonomy (NCBI): domain Eukaryota; kingdom Metazoa; phylum Chordata; class Aves; order Passeriformes; family Sylviidae; genus Cettia; species Cettia cetti. The sequence goes on from VZUI01090883.1 coordinate 22,567, forward strand.
CTGTGTAACCTGATGGTTTTGCTCAAGGGCATTCATTGCTCCTGCCCATTTCTGCTGTGTTTCCTACTGACCCCTGCAAAGGTACCTGTAGTGCAGTGCACCTGTGTCTCCAAAGGGAAATACACACCTCTGAACGAACAGGAACCCAGATAGGAAGCTTCTCCTACATCAAAAGGGGAGGATCAAGTCCGATGAGCCTCATGTTAGTCTGTCCTGGACAAGATGCTGAAATCAGCCATGGAACTTGTACCAACTCTCCATGTAAGTTTTGATGCCTCCCATATTGGGCTGCAAGCACTCATGGGGAAGGAACAGCACTTTATTCAAGGGCAAGAGGAGAGATCCTATGGGGGGAGGTGATGATTTGCACCATGAGCAATACAAGGCCCAGGTGCTCTATGCTTTGAACATAAGCTGTTAAAAATGGGCTTTTCTTTCATCCCAGAAGCCAGGAATTAAAAAATTTGTAGAAAACATCTTGTGCTTGTGCTGCCACCTCTGCTTGCAACAGACAGCTCGGGCTGTGAAGACATGGTGCCGAGGTGAGAGAGAGAGAGAGAGAGAGAGAGAGAGAGAGAGTGTGTGTGTGTGTGTGTGTGTGTGTGTGTGTGTGTGTGCGTGCATGTGCACGCCTCTTGGTGCGATTCCTCCTTCCTTGCCAAAACATCTCCTGCTGTTTATTTATTTATTTCTCTCTGATAACGGAGGGGATCGCGTTTCCGGAAGAGTGCCAGCAGATGATACGAACCCAGGACTGATACTGCCAGCAAACCCATGCCAGCCCTTTCTGCCGGAAAAATTTCATTTTTTCCAGAAGGAAGCCATGAGTGTGAAGCAGAATCCAAATCCGATTTCTCGGCATTTTTTGTTATCGCTCAGCAGCCCACCAGGTGGGGCAATGGAGGGAGCGCATTCAGCTGCAACTCAGTGCCTTAATCCAATTTACAGCTTCTCTTGGAGAGATAATTACAGCCCTGAAACCAGTTAGCACTGTACAAAGAGGCTCTCGAACCAAAGCACCGATCCTGTCTTTCAAATATTCACCTAGAGTGTCAGGATGCTTTGGAGAGGGAGGGGGGCACTTGAGCTAAGCCACTATGTATGGAGAAGTGTGTACACAGCACCCCTTCCCAGACACATGTGCCTCACTTGTACACTCACACAGGTTTCCCAAAGACCCACAGGGAGTGACAGTGTGGGACTGCCAGCCCCTGATTCTCCAGCTCTGGACACCTGGGCAGCAGGAAGCTGCAAAGCCTTCTCTTCCAAGCACTACTAACAGATCAAGGGGGCAAGATGATGGGAAGCCTCAGGTGTGGCAGGGGAGTAGAGAAAATGACCAACCTTCCCCCCCAGTCATGGACACAGCAGCTCTCCCATTAAGGTCACTCCTGCAGCCACCCTGAGGAAGCCAAACCTGTTCAATTTTTCCCCAGTGATTTGTGGTTTAAGACTTTGTTTAATACAAAGATGAAACGTCTCCTTGCAAAGACACCATAGGGTGCAGCATCTCAAGCTGAGCAGGCCAGTCCTGCAGGTGCTGACTTCCTTGCAGCTCACAGCAGCTGGGCCAGAATTTTGCACAACCTGTTATCCCTCTGCTTGGCCCTTGTGCAGCCACTCAGGTCCCTAAGTTGCAGGGCTGCAGAGGGATTCATAAACAGTGATGAGAAGGAGGCTTGGGCACTCTGTAGCAGGGCAAAAGACATACAAAAGACATACAGGGGCATTTATGCTCCATGCAGACCTCCAGTACCCATCCTTTTCAGCACCACAGCCCATTCTCATCACAAGACAAAATGGCTGATGCCTCTGCTGTCACCATCACATCACTGCCTTGAGAAAGAAGACATCTAAGAACCTGAAGAGTGGTAAAGTCTGGGCAAGTAGATGCCTTTAAGATTTCCTGTCATATTACCACAGTGAGGTATGGGGACATGCAGACAGGTGACACGTTGGATTCAACTTGCAAATTATCAAGAAGGAAACCTGGGGATTCAGTGGGTTTCCTTCAGCCACATTAAGTAACTTGTAAATTGTAAATTAACCTCCTCCGGCTTAATCATTTTGATCTTTATCACTCAGGTGTGCTTCTGGAAGATCTTTCTTGCAGGTGATTTTCTCTCCAATTGGCATAGTCAAGAGAGGAATCCAGCCTTTGGGATTTAAGTATTAAAAAGGAATAGAAAAGACAAAAATAGAGATTCTTGCCGGTCGGAATGCCAGCTGCTGTAGGAGCCATTTGAGATCAAAACACATGTAAATAATCCACTGGATACGTAGCCCCCTCCCTGATGCCTTGGTTCATAGCAAGAGGCCAAGTTCTTACCACCAGCTGACCAGTTGAAAGTTCTGTTCTGGAAACTCCTCCTTTAGGTGTGGGTCTGGAAAATTTCCCAGGGAAGAGTCAGCCAGTGTCACTGAGACAGCATTTGCTGCAGAGTACCAGCTCAGAGGCCGAAGTGGACTTTCCTTCCTTGCCTCATGCAGAACTGAAGGAGTCAGGTTGGCTGCCTGGCAGAACATCCTCTTCCAACAGGCCAGAAAGGCCATAGCAAGTCTGCAGCTACAGAGCTTTCTCTGGTAAAAAACCAACTTTTTGTTGTTGTTGTTCAAGCTTTCAGTCATAAACAGAGTGTGCTTGGTTGGGATCCAGGTTCAAGCCCTCACTCTTCTACTCCTTTCCTCTGTGTCCTTGGCCAATTCTCTCCACTGAGCATCAGCAGCTGACAGAAGGCACTGTCTCTCTCTGGGTGTGCCTGGGCTGGCAGGCACACTCAGAACTGAGCTCTGAAGCATGGCAGTATGCAGGAGAGGTTGGAATTGGCTGGATTCAAGAGGCATGGCTTATTTGTTCATGCGTAGCCTGGGAAGAATGTGTTCAGACACAGAAAGCTGGCACAGGCTGAACCTCTCTCCTTGCAGACCTCTGGTTGGACTCTTCTGCAGGGCAGACATGCCCTGATATGGGCTTGTATCTCAATGGATTAATGATGGAGGTAACTTTGATTGGAACCTCCTAGCTATTACCTGGGCTCTAGGAGTCAAACACTTGGAAGTTTGTCTCTTGCAGGAAAGGAAGTGTCAGAAATCGGATCTCAGAAAGAGACATTCCATTTAGAAGGTCTTTAGGCTCTGAAGCATTTGCAGAAAACCCTTTTTTTTTTGTAAGACAAGCCCATTGTAGGCCTCAAAATTAACATCTACCCTGTATCAGTTACTCACACACTGGACAAGTTCATGAATTCCCCAGCTATCCTGTTAGGTACTCACACTGGCAGTAGTTGCAATATGAGGACCATAGATATAGTCCATGAGAACAGTTGTTTTGATTTTCTAGAGGGCATTAAGATCTAACCCTTCTCTGCTCCTTTTGCATACTATTGTTCAGTAGTATGAAACACAGAAGCCCTACTTTGAACCATCATGTTCTGCCTTTGATTTAGGTCTTCTCAATCAATGCTCTCGTTGTGGTGCTTGGCTTTTCCATTGATTGCTCCCATGGCATTTCTGACCTGCTAGGAATGTGGCAAAAGGGCAGCTGGAGCTTTCCTTCCTAGTAAACCTAGGGCAAAGTGTGGTTCATCTGACACATACCTCTCACAGGGATGACACCCTTTGTGCACGTGATATCCATTTGCTTTTCATAGCACAGCGCCATCAGAATAAGTCATTCTCCAGGAGTATAACAGGACTATCTTACACAGTTGATTTGCTTGTGTAGATACAGGAAAACACATGGAAATTCTTGTATTTATGACGTAATTTCATCTGCCTCCATAACACAGAGATTCTAACATGGGACACAACTGCCGATTAGCAAGCTTATGGTTCCTTGGGAGGTCTGCAGTAAAATGAAGTATATTGGTCTCAGTAGCCAACTGAGTAGAAATCCATGGATCCCATAGACTCACTTCCATCCATCTGGCATCTGGGACATTATATCTAACTGTGAGCAGTGGAGAGACCCAGACACTCAAAATCCCCATGCTGATTGTGCCAGGGCTAGAGATGCACCTGCAGGAAATTAAAGCACTGGACCAATGCTGACCCATAGTAGAAAGCAAGGCATTATCACTCTGCTTCCTAACTCCCCCAGGCTCCCCAATGGATGTCTGTACCCATATCCTCTATCACAACACTAATTGCACCCCAAACTAGACTGTATTGGGAAAGCCCAGGAGATCTTCCAGTTCTACATCATATCATGCCTTGGGAACAATTCTGATCAGTAGTACCTTCTCCTATGGAAGACAGACTATAGGCTCTTCATCTCAGAGGTATTTTCCAATAGATAGGCAAAATCCATAGCCATTAAAGGAGTGCTGGTAAAATCATTAGTATAAAATATGCTTAGGCTTGGGGTGTTTATTGTTTGGTTTGTTTTTTACACTGGTGGCTGGGTTATCTAATCAGTGAAGAACTTAAGAGTGTAAGAGGGACAGGGCATCTGTTAAGTGAAGAAGCATGTATCCAGTGGCAACCGATCAGGAGGCTGGCCTTAATCATGACATTTTACAAATAACTGCATTTTTTAAATGGTGTCCTACACTAAACCAAATTCTAGACCTTGCTTATCTCAGAATTTCATTATTAGGCCAGCAGTTTTCTGTCAAAATTGTATGCCTGGATCCATGTAGGCAAACTCAATGTTCTCTGCTGGAACTACATTGCCATTAAAAAGCACAGGAATACAGAACTAGAGATTATTGAAAAAGAACAAATGGGAATGAAAACAGACACCTCTCATCAACCTGGAGAGAGCACTGAATAGCTCCAATTTGTGACATCATCTTGAAAGCTGTGGTTTTATGCAGCCTCAAACTGAGTACCTATTTTTTTAGGAAAACCTCACCTTTTGTTTCTGTTTTGGCTTTGTCTGGACTCAGAAAGCAACTGCACATATAGACAGAAGAAAAGCTGAGTGCTTATCTGGAGTAAATATGTGAGGATCCCCTGCTCCCAGCAGCCAAGTAAGAGCCGGGAGGGAGGGAGAACATGACCCTCTCTCATACTTCTTTTGGTTGGTACAAATGGCAGACTAAAGGCTGACAGGAATTTTCCCCCCTCTCTCATTCTGGTTGAAACTGGGAATATTCCATGGAGGCTGATGAAGCTGAGTAAGTACACTGGCAGCCAGAGCAGCCTCCAAGCAGCCATCAGGCAAGACTATGTCAAGACATAGGGACCTGGGCTAGGACCCAGGAGGTCCCTGTGGGTCCTGACCCCTACCACCACATCCAGGCCTCTTCCTGTCTCTGGCAGCAGCACAGACCCCCAGGCCTGTTGCCACCGCTGAGCTGTGCGGCTGAAGGGGATGGCACATTGAAGCAATTTGCCAGGCTGCATGACAATTACTGACACAGATGCTCCTGTGTCAATATGGGCTCTTCTCTCCGTTCTGGTTACAGCAATGGGTGTGCCTGGCGGGGACTCCTCTCAGCACCGGCCAGTAGGATTATGGGGCTGGGAAGGGGCCATGACTGCCTGGGCTTGCAAGAGCAGAAGCAGACTCAGAGGTTGTCCCTGCTCCCTCCTCTCTTCCAGTCTTTTTATCAGGATCTTCAGCTGCCTGCCATCCCCACACTCTTTCCTCTGTCCTCTGCTATCCACATACTGTAGCTTTCTCTCTGCAACATCCCTCCCTTGTTTGGAGATTAGGGATGAGAGAAAGGGGCACTGTCCAATTAATTTCTGTCAAAGGCTCTACATCCCTCATGCACCATCCTCCTTTCAGTTTCTTCTTGTCTCAATCTGCCTCAGTTCTTCCCCTTGTAACTGGGATCTCCGTCATCACAAGTGCCAAGAAATTACATCCTTCACAGACAGAAGAGAGGTGAGATGGGGCAGATTTTAGGAGGATCAGGACAGGCATAAGGAATTACAGACAAACCCCTTGACCCTCTGAGCAGTTCCAAGAACCATCGTCTCCTGTCAGCTTTTCAATCGGCACCAAAGTCGGTGTTTTTGCCTGCCAAAGGCTGAAATGCAGCAAAAACACTCACATCCAGTATTTAAATGTCATCCAATTCTATCCAAACAGAAAAACCTAATCAAGTTGACATAAAGATCTCAGCCAGACATTGTAAATGATGCACACTACCATCCCATGTCCTCCTGAATGTCCTGGATGATCCCAAGACCCCTGGGGATGTGGTGCAACTAGTCATCAGGTCTGTATGAACAAAAGGGTCTTTCCCTTGGCTGCAGCTTCAACACCAGGTGGACAGACAAACAGTCCTGAGCCATTTGCTGCCCAGAGCTGCCTGACCTTGCCTCTGCAGAGGGGCTGTGTCCAGGAGTGCTGAGCCTATGCCTCAAAGCTGCACACTAGCCAGTGCCTATCCCAAGTTTAGACATGGCAGCCAATGCTGAAGGCTGAGACACAAAGCACTCTGCCAGACTTCTTCCAGCACATCTTGAGGTGATTTGAGAGATCACTGCTTTCAGCTGCTCTTCTTTGTTTACTATTCCCTGTCTCATGGGAGCATGTCCCACTGCCTGCAGGCTGGAGCAGCTGAGGCCCAGCTATGTGCTGCCCTCTGCCAACTCAGCAATGGCAAATGGGTCTCCAGGAGAGGCGCAGCTGACCTGGTGAGCTGGGAAAAGGTCATGTGTGTGACAGACCCATCAAAACAGTGTCTGCTAGCACACACCATGAAACGCCATGCCTTCCCCTCCAGAGAAGGCCACCACTGGCTTAACTCTGGGACAAAACCACCTCAGGATGTATCCTTAGTGACTTCTGCCCTTTGAGGAGACCAGCAAAGGAGTCTGCTGCTCCTGCCAATGCTGCGCAAAACTAAACAGGCCTCCCTCAGCCCCAAACCAGCTTCCTCCTGACCCTCCTCTGATTAAAAAAAATAAAAAGTACTGCTCCTTTAAATGTGGTGCATGTTAAAAAAAAAAATTGACAAGCTCCCTCACTCTCAAAAGAGTGAGAAATTTTCATTGATTGATTTCTTCATGGCTTCTTAAACAGATAATTAATTCACCGTGAACCTGCGGACACACCGTCGTGAGTCGTTAATATTGTAAATTCACATATACTTCAATAATCGCCTGACCCCCCCGTCACCCCGAAAAACAGATAGCTGTGCAGCAAGGAGGAGGGGAACAGGGGGGGGAATCGATTTTCGAAGACATGAAGGGATCACCCAGCAAAGGGAAGCTATTGATTCTCTTTTATAAGACACTGCTATAATATTTATTCTTTTGTAAACAGAATTAACCCAGCATCATGGGTCATTCCTATCGAACAACTTTCCTCACATGTGCACAGCAATGCTGATTGTATCAGATGAGGTAGAAACATCCAAACTGTACCACCCACCCTGGCTCACACCTCAGCATCTGCTCAGCTCCTGCCTGCCGGGTCCTGCCGCCATGGCGCAAACCCAGCTGGCGCAGGGCTGGCCACAGCCGGGCTCGGCTGTGCAGGTATGGGCAGCCCAGGGAGCAGCCGTGCTGTTCTCACCAAGTGCTGCTGGCACCGTGGTGGTCTTGGGCTGCCTCGTGCTGGGGGGAGGTGACTGGGGGGCTCCTACAGCTGGAGCCACAGACAGTGCTCATGGTGCATAGCTGAGCCGTGACTCACACCTACCCACAGCTGCTGATAGAGGAGAGGGGGAATTGTGACACAGAGGAACTTCCCTCCATCCCCTAAACCTCTCCCAGTCTGGAGAGGTTCCTATCCTGCAGACCCTCCATGGTCACTCAGAAACCCATCCAGCAGCAATTGGTGTCAGGACTCTAATCACATCCAAGCTCCTGTCTGCCCACCCATGGCAGGGGATGCAGACAAAGAACCAAGGTGGGGCATCACATTCCAGAGCCCTGAGGCTCGATGGCTCCTTGCACAGGGACAGCACAGGTACAAGGAGCAACGGGGCTCCCCCTATTACTGAGGTAAGAGCTGTTGCTTGTGAGGGGGCAACTGCATTTCAAGCAAACAAAAGGTTAACCCTAAAGGAAGTAAGAGCCTTAATGGCAAAAGTGACAAGCAAAAGCCAAACGGATGCTTCTGGATCAAGCATCCCAAGGAAGAGCCAACAAGCTGTGATCCAGTCAGGGAAGGATCTATAAATCTTGCCTGGAGCTGTTTTCCTTCCCTGATTTTATCTGCATAAACAGTGAATCACTGTTCCCTATAAGAGACTATTCATACACATTCAAGTCTCTTGAAGATGCATCTTTGTGGGACATAAAAACATACTCTGTGTAGCTAGAGATGCAAATCTTTGCCTTGGGTACAAACATGCCTGAGGTCTAGAAAAGTCTGGAGGCTGTAACTGTGAAAATCCTGGCCGCCCATCAACTCCTGAATTGCCATCTTGTGACACCATGCAATCCAAAGCAAAGACAGAAACCCAGCAACATAGGGCTCCCTTGCATTTGCCCCACAAATGTGAAACTGTTTTCCAGCAAGGTCTTACCAAGAACTTCGTGCACGAGAAGTATCATTCAGATTTCACAAAAAACAAAATCACATCTCGGCCACGTTTCACGAGCTAACCCCAGATCTACCTATCCCGGAGCCCAGCGGCCGAGGGGTGCCGGGGGGTTCCCCGGCGGAAGCCCGACCCGCGGGCCAGCGGGGCTGCGGCCGCTTGGTCCCGGGTGGCAGCGGCGGGACGGCCCCGTGTCCGCTCCTGCAGCGGGGATCCGGACGTGCCGGGCCGCCGGCGCTCCGGCTGGTTTCCCCTCGCCTTCCTCCCGCCCCGGCCGGCGGCCAGGCCGAGCGAGAGCGAGCGCCGAGTTGTGCCCATGGGTTTAGAAGCGGCGGGGGGAGCAGCAGCCGGGGCCGGGCGGCGGCGGCGGGGCAGCGGAAGCCCTAATTAGAAGCGGGGCCGCAGGCAGGCAGGGCTCCATTCAGAGGGCGGACAAAGGGAGGGTCTGTGGAGCAGAACCGGCCGGCGCTGAAAGGAGCGAGGGAGGGCCCCGCGGCGCCCCTTGCCCGCAGCGCAGCGCCCCGGCCGGAGCGCCGCCTGACCCGGCCGCCCGCAGCACCCGCGCGGCCGAGGAGAGGCCCGGCCGGTGGCCTGGAGAAGGAGAGAGGGGAGCTCCAGCCCCCCAGGTCACCTCGCGGCCCCCGCCGCCAGACGAGCGCCTTTCCACTCCAGCAGCGCCCCTGAATGCGCTAATTAGCCCCCCCGAGCCCGGTGCCGGGAAAGGCCACACCGCTCATATGACCGCCACGAGGGGCCTCGGGGAGCATCACCGTGCCCCGGTCCTCCCCGCAGGCTCCCCGCAGGGTGGGACATAGCGGAGGGATGCCGGGGCTGGGTGCAGGTGCCAGCCCAGTGGCACCCCTGTGAGGGCACCCCTGTGTGAGGGCGCTCCTGGAGCGGCGCTCAGAGAAGGTGCAGGCCCTGGAGATGGAGAGGGCTGTCAAGGTGTTGTTCTGAAAGGCTGTGGGGAGAAATGAACAAGAGGCTTAGAACTCTTGTCTAAGGGCAGCCGTACATCACAATTAATTCAGGGCACTTTCCAAAACAAAAGTTTTCTCTGGATTTCAACGTTTGCACAATAGTGGACGGAAATAGCAGTGAAGTGTCATCTCGAGGGCCCCCTCCCTATCTGTTGCCTCTTTGCCTTCCCTGCCCACACATTCAGCACATCTTCAGCACTGTTTTATCTTCAGACACGTTCTTGCTACAAATTCACTTTTTTATTGTTACCACACCACATGTGCATTATTAGGATGCCACACTTGCTTTGCTTCCTACAAAATTCCCAAGGCTCCACTGTGAGGCATCCATGGCTGTGATGCTCCACATGCTCCCACTTGGGGATATGCAGCACAGGAAAGCTCATGGCTATGGGAGACCTAGTACAGCAGCCACACATTAGGAGGCTGCTGCTGGCAAAGGGAAGAGTCCACCCTAGCTCTGCCCCCTTTCCCCTGGACTTGAACAGCATCTAACTCAAGCCTTAGCAGAGGCCACTCTATCGCATGTACAAAAGCAGTTTCTACAAAAAGAGGGAAGAAGGCCACCAGCGAGACCTGTGACAGTGGCAGGATCAGGGAAAAGGCAGGGAAGAGGGAGGTCGCACATGAAGACCCAGGCAGGTGGCTGTCATGAATTCTTCTCCATCCCAGTCCCACTTGACTCTTCACGCAAGCCCAAAGGTGGTGGCCAGCAGCTTTGTCCTCCCATGGTCTCCATGATGAACCAGCTGGGACAGTGGGCATCTCAATGCATACCTGCACTTCTGCATGATACTTTCTCTTTCCCTTCACATTTGGGATCTGTACCCTAGCAGACCCCAAGATCTCTCACATCCTTTGCAGTGAGTGTGCACTGGTCTTACTCAGCCAACACATACCAGTTAAACCAGGCTGAAATACAGCCTTTTGTCTTGATGACAACACAGAACAAGCCAAATCACCTGATTTAGCTGAGTGTGCTATCAAGTTCAAGGATTCATCAGCTCTGAGACCCTCCCTCATGGTGCTCACAGCCCTCACAGCAGTGTGGTGTCCCTCCCTGGATCTTCAAGCACCCCAAAAACCTGGCAGTAATTAAAGCCTTTCAGAGGCTCTGACATGCTGGTAAGGAAAAAGCAGTGTAATATGGTGGAGTAAACTGCAGACAGTAAACCAAGGCCATGGATTAATTAATCAACTCATGTTTGATTTTCCTCCTTCCCCTCCGCTCCTCTTCTTTCTCTATCCAGCTTCCAAAGGTAAGGGCTTCCAGCTGGGGTGGCTTTCTCACGTGCACCCCCCACATATACCCCCTAAGCCCCAGAGGCCTGCATTGCACTCCAGGACCCTGAGAACAACTGCAAAGAGCCAGGAGGCCTCATACAGAAACCCAACAACCCTAGCGAGAATGTAATTGCCTTGAAAGCTAGCACTGCTGGCAGGGGAAGCTGCCTTGAGTACAGCCTTTCCACAATCACATGCGTCACCCAGGTGCACAACATCTTTTGCAAGGCCCAAGGGACTCAACCACTCTGTAAGGCCCTAAGAGAAGGGAAATTGCTATCAGAGACTCCTGTCGACTCCATAGCCCACCAAGGAGGCTGCTGGCTTCTACAGGCCATCCCCCATCTGTTGGAATAGCAGGAAGTTTAACATTAGCAATAAAAAATAAAAAATGCTGGAGTCCAACTGGTGACTGAAGTCTGGTGCCAGGCTCTGCTGCAGAGACATCACAGCTGCTTACAGTGCCTGCTCGGAAAGAGGTGCTCATTAAACATTTGCCTTAGGTTTGTTTTCCCTGTTTGCTAAAAGCAAACGTTCACAACAAAGATCTATGACAGAGGGCTGCAAATCAAAAGTTTGATTTAATAAAAACAAATATTACCAGCCATCTGACTCTAGGCTCTTGTTCCTTTGGCTTCTGCTCTTAGCCTTTAGGAGTTATTTGGAAAAGCTTAAGGCCACAGGAACTAGAAGTGATTTTTATTTTCTAATTGAGAACTCTAGATTTTCAACTAAGGGATCAGGCTGTAGAGAAGGCCTCAAGTAACCAATACACTCTTCAGAGGTGGCAAAAGGGGCTTCATATCACAGAACTACCTCATGATGCAGAAAGGACTTTTCCAAGGTGGGTGGTTTTGGTGAAATTCCTGCCTTTTTTCCTGGCTATGGAGGTGCTTTCAATAGCTGCAAAAAACTTCCATGCATGAGCCATGAATACTGGCAGATCAAAGCTGAGGAGTTGGTCAACAAACTGGACTACTAAAACACAGAATTCTCATCAATGCCAGGGTGCTCAGAGGAAAGCTCTTATCAGCAGAATCCCAACAGCAGAGCTGTGAGCAGAATTCAGAAGTACCAACATCTCAATGTTAGCAACACATGAGGTCTCTAGCAAAAGTGGAAAGCTCACAGCCAGCAAGCCAGGCAGCACCCACCACTTTCCATTATAGGGCCCAACAGCACATGAGCTAACACTGATGCTAGTACCATTCAGCTGCAGCTCAAGTAGTTTGAAAAGTTTATTTAGCAGGTTCCTCATGTTGCCCTGAAGCATAGTGAGCTCTGGCTGGTTGCAAGCCTATCTACTGCCCTACTAAGGGCTGAGCCTTCACATGTCCCACTGAAACCATCTCAGGAAGCCAGTGCTCCCCTGGGAGCTGCAGGAACCACTGCAGGCACCACTGCAGTGCTTGCACCCCACACCAGAGCAGTGCTGTGCAGCATCCATACGGCATGACATCACCTGCCTGCAGCTCTCCTGGTGGTGCCTCTGCAGCTGGGGGCCCGTCTGTCTCTGAGGCCTCCCTTCTCAGCATGGCCTGCACCAAGCCAGTCTCACCCAGCGCTCTGGGAACCTGGGGGGAAGCTGGTCTCCCTGTGGAGCCATACTGTGAGGCACTGACATGAATCGATCTGTAAGCCGCCCCTGATGTTCTCCACTTCTGATTGCTACATTTTTTGTGACAAATTGATAAACTGCATCTCCACTCAGTTAAAGATTTGATCTCGCTCTCTTAATCCGCTATCAATAAGATATTAATCGTGCACCCGACCCGTTCTGTTCCCCGTCTGCCTGCAAATCCAATAATCATTTCAAAATTCACAGCCGAGTGGGGCACTCCCTTCAAACAATTAATTATAGGGGAGTCTCATTTATTTTCCCTGTAACTCTCTTCCCCCCTACCCCTCCCCTGCCTGCCTGTCTGTCTCCTTCTTCCCCCCTCCCTTCTCCTGCTGAAATTCATGCTCAGCAGAGACAGGAGGTGGGAGTGCAGTTAAGACTGGGAGCTGAAGAAGTTCTGCTGAAGTCCCTTCCATTAGCTGCTCCACACAACAGATTAAACCACACTTTGCCCAGCCCCCATATTTCTCTGAAGATGGAGGCCAAATTCACTCCAAAGCCAAAAACCTGAATAATCCCCACTGATGCATAGTCCCTCTAACACCTCTAGCATTTGCTCTGCCAGTGACTTGGGTTTTCCACCTCTGGGCAGCCAGGACAGGGTTTATTCATGCCCAGAGCCATGTGCCTCAGGGCAGCTCAGGTAAGGGACAGTTGGATGAGAAGTCTCTGTGTGGGCCAAGAGGATAGATGAACTGATGACAACTGTGCTTTATCTAGATGACACCCCACAGATATTTTCTAACAACCTGCACTGCTATCTGAGTGCTTCTTGATTTGGACTTTAGAGGTTTAGTTTCTGTCCCTGGTCCAGAGGAGAACCAAGCTTCCTGGCCAGGTGAGCTCTCAGGCAAGGTCTTACTGCACTAGTCCTTCCTTGCTCAGCCTCTTCTGGCACTGCATCTCAACAGCCAGCCCATTTCTTTTGATGATGCTTTTAGGGAAATTAGTCTATGCAATAATTTCTAGCCATAGCGTTCATATGAAGGACAGATTCACAAATTAAAGCACTTTGTGTCCCAAATTTGCTACCACAAGTGCTGGAGACTAAGACCGTAGCCCATGGAGAGGTAAAGGGTTGCAAAGAGCCACAGAACATGCAAAATCTTTCATTGTCTGTGCTACAAATTCCACGTAAAAAGTGTAAGTTAAAGTGTCCCTCACTGTCAGAGGAGTCACTCCTGAGGTGCATCTTTTGCTTCATCCTTTTTGTCATCCTCCCCGTTTTACTTCAAACCCCACAGGAGACAGAGGCACTATGACCAGAGATGGGAAGGGCTGGGAGAGAGGAGCTGTCACCAGCAATAGCTGCTGTAAGCATTGGCAGGATGGCCAGAGGAAAGAGCGTCTCTGCTCCTGTGTGGGGACAGGAGCAGGGCTCTGACAAGCTCTTTAAGCTCCCCAGGCTCCAGAAAATGCTGTGCAAAGTGTTTTAGCAACAAAAGTCTTGAGAAGAACAAACACTCTAATCCCTTAATGAGCCGGCTGATCCCCCATCTTGGCTCTGGCTACTCTAAAGAGCCACACGCTCCCCTCCTCCCTGGCCCCCGGCCCCCTTTGGAGCAACCCGCTGTGGCCGCCTCAGAACCGATTCAAGGTGCTCTTTGGGATCCAATCCAATTACCCTGCATCCTGCTGAGCGGCCCCACAGACAGACTGGCTCTTTCAGGGCAGAGTCTTATGGCCTGTTAATCCTTCCCTCATTAAAAGACCTTGTTCCTCCCTCCTCAGAGATGAAAAAAAAAACAAAAAACCACAAAAAACCCCTCAACCCCACACTGGGAAAAGTTTACGCAAGAGAGCCCCAAAGCGGAGCATGAAAGCTGGCCTGGAAGCTGCGGCCTCGCCTGCTCCCAGGGGTCACCTCTATGCAAGGCAGGAGTATCTCTGCCTCCTCCTGCCCTCAGACCTGGCTCACCCATGAAGAGGACAGGCAGGCAGCCGTCCCTCACACTGTTCTTGCACTGTGGCTTTATTGGCTTCATTTTAATGGGCCTGTCATTAAGGCAGGAGGAAGCTGGGTGGGAGGGTTCCCATAAAACCAAGGCCTCAGCTAATGAACGCGACACCTGAGGGGAAAGGATGCAGGAGCGGCGGTTGTTGGTCACACAGGGCTGAGCTGGCTGTCGACGGCCTCACAAGGACAAGGTTCCCTCCTCAATGGGAGAGGAAATGTCAGAGCAGCCCCCTCTGCCATCCATCCCTCTGGTACCACACATGCAGGAGGGACCAAGATCTCTGTCCCAGAGGGTGGCCATTCCCACACCTGGGAGTTCTCCTCAACACTTAGCTGGAGGGATGAGTGAAAGGTCAATCAGCTGCAACCACCTCCTAACAAACCTGTAATGCTGCTGTGATTTTGCACCTCTCCTGCTTCTGTTGGAAGCTGCAGTCACAAACCCCAGCAGTTTTCCTCCAGCTGCATATGCTATCTAACCAGCTCAGGTTCAAATCCGCCACTTGTACAGTAGATACTGCTACTGATACCAGTACTCCTTAGCCCATCAAGAGAGTATAATGAAGAGTAGGATCACTCCTCTTCTGAGGGAAGACCCACCTATGTATAAGCCAGGCACTCCCTGCAGAAGGTGTCTTCAACCTAACCTGTTACACATAGCAAAAAGGAAAATTGGTAATGCTAAGAAAATACTTCATAGATGTGTTTTCCAAAATAAATCATAGTTCTGATTGTTACTCTCTGGTAAGATGAGTTTACATCCCTGCAATTACACCACAGTGCAGAATTTCAGTCCCAGATCCCAGGAATGTTAAAAACATTGCTAAAGATGGAGACAAGCTTAGTAAGTTTGGATGGAAGATAATAACAAGCCAGTTAGGTAGTATGATGGGATAACAGCAAGGACTTCTTTCTAAAGATAAGGAAATAAAAATGAAGCAGAATAAAATTAAGGGAGAAACTCCCTGACAATGAAACTCACTAGGAATCTTCACTGTTTAAACTCCTAAGAAAATTGCACTTAGGAAAAGGGCTACAGGGGTGCCAGAAGAGCCTGAGCAGATATTGCAGTACAACACAGAGCTTGTTTTATTCTTGGTCCTGATCACGGTTTTATTCTTGGTCGTGATACCAGTTTGCAGTACAGCCTCACCACATTAAATTCGGCACATGTTCAGATAATGCTCCCATCCCTCCAACTGCCAACATACAGAAGTCACTTGCCAAATTTAGCACAGCCAGTTAGGCTTTCAGTTAGAGGTAACCTAAGCATCATGATTTCTGGGTTCAGGAGAATGCTAATTCCACAAAGTCTTCTCAAAATTGAGGCAGACTCACAAGTCCTGTGAAAGCTGCCATGGAGGTGGTCAGCCTCCCTCCAGAGCTGCAAGAGTTCCTGGCAGTCATTAAATGCATGAAAAGGAGCCACAGGAATGAAGCAACTGAGTTTTGTGGGGCAAATGGCTCATCTCAGGCTGGGTTAACCCAGGAACTGGTGAGTTGGGCTCTACTCTGACTATGTGCTCTAAGGAACAACATATCTGTGATGGTCTGATGCAATGGGGCTCAGTATTACAGGTGACTGAGAAGGATTTCAGCAATAACAAAAGTCATGATTAGGTCTTCCTAAAATTTTGCTCTTGCAAGAAATTGCAGCATGCACTTACTAAGCATTATTTCACAGTAGATATCAGATTTTTTTCTTTTTTCTTCTCTAAGATGGTAGAGGGAAGTGAACATATTAAGGTGAAAGGGACATTTTTCAGTGAGGTTTTGGTCTGAGTTAAGCTTTTGGGAGAAAGGATGAAAAAAACATTCAAATTTCTGACAACTTTTTTCCCTCCTCAGAAAAAAAGAAAAAATTCCTTACCAGTCTGTCACAGGCCCCAGGGAGGTGAACTGCATGATCTAATTGGGCATTATCTCAGTCTTCTCAAATTTCTCTCTTGTCACACAGTCTGCTTTTTGACCTATGCCAAGAGAAACAACGTTGGCATGCATCCTTTTTGGCTTTGACAGAGCCTTTTTCTGCTCAGCTCTCTTCCACAAATTCTTTCCAGTTATGCCATCTCATCTATTCACTTTGCTCTTGCACATTTAACACTGTAATTACAACACACAAGATTAGAAATCAGACTCACCTTTTCCCACCTATGGCTGTTTTCTTCTTGTTCTTTGTACTCCCTTCAGTAGGACCACTGAAACCCACTTGTTCATTTCACTTTTTTGGTTAATAGTCAGGTTCATTTTTTATTCTTTTTTATTGAACCCAGCCATCTGCAGAGAACTACTTTACTCAAGAACTTGGTCTCTGCTCACCGGTTGACTGCCATCAGGTGATAATTCCTCCCCATCTGTTGTTTGAAATTATTTTCTAAATCATTTCTGTGAATGATTCCAACTATCTTGGTCAGCTTTGACTGGATGGAGTGGTTACACACTCCATTTCTTTCCCCATGAGTCTTCAGTCCCTTTTAAAGTCAGGTCTTGGGTGACAATCCTGGAATTTTTAGAACAAAACAATTTTCCATTAGATCCCACTAAATTTTACTTTAAAGTGCCTTGTTCCACAAATACTCTGGCTAGTAAACCTGTCTACTAGAACACAATCAGAAAACACACACCTAAGAGAGAAATTCCAAGGAAATTTAAGTTTTTTGTTGGATAGTGCATTAACTGAAAATGCATCCTGTGTGAAGATTTACTTCATTATAGGCTGAGTTCAGAATGTTGCTGCAAACACAGACCTGGTCCTTTGACGCACCACAGAATGCTGAGAGCTTTGGACTCGATCCAGCAAAATATTCAAGCACACAAGCAGCTTAAGAAATTTAGTGCATGGTTAAATATCTAGCTAGATCAGGGCCAAAACATTTGGCATCTCATAGGATTGCTCCATAAAAATGTTCTTCATTTTAAAAAAGCTCATGTTTCATCAAAAATATATTAGGAATTACCAACTTCCTTTTTAGATGCAATTTAACATGGTAATCTAACATAATATCATGCCTTTAACCCTTTTCTCTGGAGACAGTTATTTAGAGGAAGGGTTCTTCTTATGTCACTCAGCTACAACACAAAGCTAATTTCTTGGCAAGGTGTCGCCTGGGAATCCCCCCTGCAGTTGTGACCAGTCTCGGCACATTCCAGCGAAGAATGAAAGGTGGTCTGAAGGACACAAATATGCAAAGACTCGTAATTTACAAGGGGTATGTTCCAAAATGGTGTTCATAGCAGGATGTCAAGGGATTGGCCCAGATGTGGAGGTCAGATACAAGTGTATGAGCCAGACTTGCTCTCTCTTTGTCAAGCAATTACTTTCAATGTATTTAGCACAGACTGTGAGATAGAGATCAGAGCCCTCTGTGCTACCTACCCGCACGAACGCAGAGTTACTGTCCCACAGACCTTCTGTCCAAATAATCACAGCAAAAACTGGGAGGGGAAACTGCACTTTGCCAACGAACACAGCAAAAAGCTTTCCTGTCTCTCTTTCCAGAAGCAGTTACAAGACCTCAGCAAGATCTCTTCCTTCACACTTAAAATACCACTTCACAAGTTTGATGGAGCTGATACATGGTCCACCACATTTTCCTGTGCCTACTACCACCTTCACCAGTCTATCCCTGTACCTAAGCACTGGGGACACTGGAAGCCCATGGGGGCAGAGAGTTGCATCAGTATCTCCCAGAAGTGATAGGTCAAGAGGAAGTCAAGTCAAGCTAGATGGCCCTTTACTGATCCTCCCTCTTAAGGCCATAAATAGCTCTATCCTCTGTGACCCTCGGCCTCCCGCAGCCCTTCCCCACCTCTGCCCCCTCCCCAGCACAGGCTGCTCCTTGCCCTCTGCAGATCATTGTCTCCCTGTTAATTGTCTAGGAGGAACAGGTCAGCAGCTTCAGGTGAGAGCCAGAGAGAGCTGTTAATAAGTAAATGATAAAAAAAAAAAAAAAAAAAAAAAAAAAAGTTACAGAATGAACTTGTTTCTTTCCAGGACTTGCCTTGCAGTTTGGCAACTACAACTGTCCTGTTGCAAAAGGGCTTTTTATCTCTCCTTGACCCAAAACTCTTGACAGTAACGTTGAGCACAAACGTGATCTACAGCTCCGAAAAGAGTGTTTGTGTGTATGCAAGGGTCTTGCCAGTTTGGAGGCTGCCCTGATGGCCCCACTGTATCTCCCTGTCTATGTTACTAAACAAAACAAAGCAAGAAACAATATGCCCTCAGATCATTGCTACTGTTTAACTACAGGCTCCCTGGCTGGGGAATCATTCTGTCTTCTCAGACAGCGCATGGCGACAGCCTGTGACACTGGCTGGCCCCACTAGACAGCACAGACAAAACCTCCAGCACCTTCCAGCATGCCTTGCACCTCTGGACACTGTTATTTGCCACACCTCGAGGCCCCATCATGCCCTAATGCTCCTGAGATGCAGTGTGGCACTTTTCTGTGATGCCCTCTCTCAGCATGAGCTATGCAGTGCCACACAGGAGCCATGGTGCTGCAGAACCAGCAATTCCAGCCATTGCTGCTGTCTTTAAGTGTTACAAAACACACAGAACTCATAGGAAACCTCTCAAAACCAAGTACATCATGAGAGATGAAGCATTTGATGGCACACAGCCACCAGTCCCATCCGAGAGGAGACACTGCAGGAAGAAACTTCTGATGTTAGGAGACCTGAGAAGGGACTTGTTCCCAGCCTTAGAATTGAGCATTAACCAGAGGGCTTAAATTTCCCCTGGAAACTCTACCCTGCACTTGTGCCATCTGGCTTATTGGACATGCTGTGGCTCCTGGCCCTGTCCATGGCACAGTCATTCCTGTTGCTGCCCCTTCCCAGGAGGAGGTGCTCTAGGGTGGTGGCCACACTCCTCCGCTCTCCACCTTTGTGAGCCTAACCCTGTGGGGTCTCATATTCCTTTGAAACCTGAGTTGTGTTGATGGATATATTTGCTGGGTGCCTCCCATCTCTCCTGGGCTCAGGCTGCCCTGTCTGGAGGTTCTGTGAGGGAGAGGGGTCTGGAGTTTAAGAGCGTTATTGTTACCGGAGGAAGGAATTTTTGGTCCTATAAATCAGAGGCAGGCAGGAGTAGGGCCAGCATACTTGGGCTGTGTGAACAAACTTCATTTCCTGGGAGACTGGCCTTCAATCACCCTCTGTCATACTCCACTGATCAGAGGTGGACATGAGAGGAGTTCATTAAGGTGGAAGAAAAATAATATAAT
The DNA here is from genome assembly GCA_013401135.1 of Cettia cetti. Lineage (NCBI taxonomy): Eukaryota > Metazoa > Chordata > Aves > Passeriformes > Sylviidae > Cettia > Cettia cetti. Next base: position 42,090 of record VZUI01090883.1, read on the forward strand.
AGGTCCTCCCCATGCATGCACTATTCCCGACCTCTGGGGGTGGCAAGACATCCCTTCCTTGTGCTAAGATCCAAAACGCATGCACACACAGAGCCACTCACCCTGAATATACTGGTATTCCTCTGCCTAAGCAAATTTTCTTCTAAAAATGGACACCTCGAACACAGACCGAGGTTTTTTTTCTGGCTACTTTTCAGATGAACTCAGTTCCACTGTCTGTTGACTCGCTTTGTAATTCTTGGCTGCACTCTGTCGGAGAAGAATCAGGTCCAGCACTTGAGGCAAAAGGAATCGACAATTTTCTGAGCAAAACAGAACACTCAAAGCTCTCCTTGTTGATTTTGTTTCCTGGCTTTCTGAATGGATCTTTTTTTTTTTTTTTTCCTTAGGAGATTATCTCTTCTGTTTCTCTTTACTATCCTTCAGCACTACTGGTTTTGATTGGAATTATGAAAACGGGCAAGAATGTTAAGCAGGCAAATTAGAAAAATAAATACATTTAATGAAAAGAGAAAATATTTTGAGTTAAGGATATGGAAAATCTTGAAGAGGAAAATTGTTTACAAAAAGGTTTATGTTTTCAAGAGCAAACTGCGAGCCAGCCTGCTGTATGGAAACACAGAAAAGAGCTCTAGTAAGGCCCAAGTGGCTGAGCTGGTGTCTAACATGGACTGGTGCAGTGGTGATACCACATGGAATAAAAGCCTTTCAAACTTCTGAGCTTGGCCGGGTTGGTGCCATCCATTTACATGCTTGTCACAGAAAGCATAACTGAAAGAAAGGCATAATTTATTGTTTTGACCACTGCAAAACCACTTCTCCTAGCAGTTCTTATGCTTATAAGATACAAATACAAACCAGAGCTTGGGCCACAGAACTCAGGAAACTGATTAATTTGAAGGTGCTGCCCAAGTACAGCTTCAGGCTAGTGGACAGCTGGTGCTCTCACCTCCTGTGTGACAGAGGCACACACTGGTTTAGGAAGCTCCTTGCAAGCAGTTTTAATCGATGTCTAGTTATGCTGCTGGACTCAGCTCCTGGAGAAATTTGTGGTTGTGTCCAAGCAGACAAGGGAGTCCAGGCACTGCCATCCTTGGTTCCAGTGTCCTGCCTCTCTGTCTGTGATGTCTAGAACGACCAAATCAAGCAGGAAATGATGAGAGGTTGGTGTGAACTGGTCCTCAGAACAGAGGACTCTGGAATATAAAGAGTGCACTGTGGAGCAGGAGCCTCTGCTCACGACCATGCCTTCACATGGCAGTACCTCACCTTCCTCACTACAGCACAGCTCTGCTGCTGACATTTGTGCTCCTCCAGCAGAGGCAGCCAGCTGCAGCAGGAGCACTCCTTCAGTCTCTGCTGGTTAGGGACAGTTCAGAGACCTGCACCTTGGTGAGCTTGCAGGGGCTGAGGGATACACTGATTCAGTGCATCCACGGCAAAGGTCATACCTTCTTCCTTATGATCTCTTATGGTCTCCAAGGATGGAGAGGTACATCCCCCAGTAGGTGAGCAATCCTGAGCAGTACCAGACTGCTCGTGGTTTGAGAAGCAGCTCTTACATTGGTGGGTATAAAATGAGTCATTCCTGGTTAATATCCAGAGGCTGAAGCTGAATGGTGAGGAAAATCAGGTAGTATTTAATCATCCCAGAAAATGTTGGAGGATATTCTCAGAAGAATTCTTGTAGGGACAGTTGCTGCATAGAAAACATAGAACTGTCTGGTACTAACATCTTCTCTAGAGAGAGAGATCAGACATTTCAGTGGCATTTGATGGATAGTCACTGAAGGATTTTGCAGGCCTCCCAGATGAAAGAGGTTGTTGGAAAACAGGACTATGGGGTGGCTTTTCCACCCTGGTTGTTCATCACCAGAAAGGCTGTTGGCAAACCTCCCTTTTTATTTACGGCACAAAATCTTTCTGAATGGACTTTTTTACACTAATATCTATAAGGAAAGTTGTACAGTTGTTAATGGATATATGCTTCTGTTTGCTTTGAAGCTGCTCAGCATATCTGCATTAAAGAAAAGTACACTGTGTTTGTTGAGAAGTGTCAGAGAGCCAGATATATTAACTCTAAGCTCTGCTGGACTGAAAAGCAAAGGGGATAGAACAACTGAGCTAAAAATCTAAGGCCATCACTGCAGCAGAGAGGAGAGAACAGTATGCAATATTGATAATGCACTGCCTGGGGTCAAGGGACTGTCAGAACAAAGTATATGACAGAGGTGTACCCTATACCCAAACACAGCTATATACCCCAGCCCACTCCCACTACATCAGAGCTCTCTTTGGGTCATTAGTGCTTGTTTTAATTTATTTCACCAATTTTATCGCTGGAAACACAGTGATTTACAACCTTTCCTGAGTGCACAGATTAATAAGTCTTCTTCTCACTTCCCCTAGAGACAATTAGCACATAGCCATGATGGGAAATGACTGTGAGGAACACACAGGCAATATGCTGTGAGAGCTAAACATTAGGCTGAATTCTGCTTACACACAAGGTCACTCGAAAGCCACTACCCATACTTTCCTCACCTCGAGAGAAAAGCCACCCCCATCACTGACCAGAACACACAACACAATGGGCTCAGCCACCTCTGGGATACATCTGATCACAGGGTGCAGTTTGAATGCAGAGTCCTCTGGAAAGCTGGCCAGGAGGAGGCAGAGAGCCCAGCCTCCTGCATGTTATGCCACTGATTTTGTGTGTGCCCTTGAAGCCTCTTCTGCCTGCCTTTTTGAAGTTGACCCCGCTTTAGGTGGAGGTGAGTCCTGACACCTGCAGGGTCTCTTCCAGTCTGAGCTGTTTTGTGACTGTGACACTCTGCTCTTAACACAACAGGATCCCAAGTTGTAACTCAGCCTGGGAAAGAGTTACAGCTACTGCCCTGAAGGCTACAGACTTGAATTCCAGCCTCAGGAGGCTTTACTATTAGATGAAACATAAGCAACAGATTGGGGAAAAAAAAAAACAAAAAACCAAAAAAACCCCACAAAACCCAAAATAACGTGATAATCCTCCTTTCTTTCAGGTTTATGTGTTGCTTTCTTTCCTGAGCCATCACTTTCTCACTTCCAGGTTGCTCCATCCCTGCAAGGACTCTTGAGGACTCTTGGAGACTTGAATTTTAAAACAAGAATGAAGAATCCAAACTCATTCTTTCAAAATCAAAGGGGAAAAAGATGGCAAAAATATGCTGACAATTTTCTCACAGTTTTTTTTAGCTTACTGAAACTTCTTTCCTCCAGGTCTGATAAGTCAACAATATTTTTATTCTTCAAAACAGAAAAATATCCAGATTATGAGAGTGAATATTCAAGAAAATGTTATCAAAAATTTTAGTGAACTTGCAGTCCTTTTTTTCTCCACAGGTATTTTAAGTCATCCTTTCCACATATGTTCTGATGAAGATGAATACGGTAAACTCCAATTCACAAGCAGGAAAACTGAGTCAGACACAGAAAAAATCAAACCTGGTGTTTCTGCCTCCCTGAGGAATCTTCTTTCTTTCTGCAGAGTCTGATAATTAGCTACACAGTGTGCTCTGATCAACTTGTATAGCTGGGGCTGTAAAGGTGCTGCTAATAACCCAACACTTCCACACTCACCTCGCTAAAGGGAGTCTCATAGGAAGCTTAGACACACCTTTCAAGTGCCCTTAGACACACCTTTCAAGCGCCCTGAGGCACCATGTAGGTGGTGCAGAGCTGTGAACACAGGAGTCACCAGAGGTGACAGAGGAGTGTGTCCATCACTGTCCCTCAGCAAAGCTCTTGTCTGCATCTGCCTGCTCATGCTTTCTTCCTGAGCAGCTCAGTCTTGGTTCTCTCCTGAAACCCCATCTCTGAGCATGTCAGACTAAACCAGGAAGGTTTGGGAGAGACTCCTGTGGCAATCCAGCAACTCCTTGGAGTTTGCTAGTCTCCTCTGTCTCCTTTTCCTTTCCTATGCCCTGGTGAATGTGGTCATTGCCCACCAGCACTGTGTGCTCGCTGCCTCCCCAGCAGGTGCAGCTCACGCGTCTTGTGGGGCACGTTCCCACAGCAATTGTATGATCTCTTGAATAGCACTGCTGTGATTTTGCTCCCCCATTCAAGTTCCAGTGACAGCATTGTCCTGCAGATTATCCATGGCTTACATGGAGCTCATTGCTGTGGCAGGGCTCATATGGAGGTCTGTAAGGCCAGTTTCTACTGTTTAAAACATCACTGAGGAATTCAATTTCTCTTTGCTTAGGCAGAGCCTCTCCTCTCCTGGGAGTGTCTCATCTCAGCTTATCTCATCTCTTTGCTCAGGTTGCCCAGGGTTGCTCTCACAGATCCCCTTTTCCTTTCCCAGAGCAGCAGTGAGGCTGAGGTAGCAGCAGGACTACAGTGTGTTTCTGCAGAAGATGATGGGTCAGAGAGGCCAAGGGGAGCGACTTTTAGGGTGTAACAGTGCTGACTGTGTTGCCTTTCCCTCCTCCCTGAACCAAGCCCCGCTGATAGGCATTAGTGGGTGGGAGGCTGGCTCACTCCAGAGAGCCTTTGACATAAAGGGAGTTTTCACCCCACCTCTTCATCAATCAAAACTTTAACTTATTTGTGCTTATGTGCTACTTCTTAAGTAGAGAAAATAAAATCTGGGTTTAGGAGAGTGCAAATATTTAACAATAAAAAAACCACATTAATTTACCCTTTTTCATTTCTACAGAAGGATCCTTAATGGAGTCACATGACTCTTATTCTAAGTGATAAACCACAGGTCATAAAGCACCACTTTATCACTCTGCACAAGCAGTATAAATAACAGCTATTACCCAACCTCACTCCATCTGATAAGCTCAGAGATTTTCTAATATACATTTCTGATTTTTTTAAATAATATTCATGATCATTTCCTCTTGAGCGTTATGAGTCTCTGGCTATGTGGCCCTTGAAACCAGGGCCTGCAAGCCCTTGTACCATCTCCCTGATTTATGGCCATGTTGGCCGGGACTGACGCCCTAATGAAATCTGTGACACTGCATTAATGGGGCTGTTTGTTACCACCAGAGTTCAGCAGCTGGCTGTAGTCTCAGCGCTGTGCTCAGGATGGTACACTCAGAGTCTATAAAACCCACCAGGTGGGCAGCAAACCTACCCTGCTGCACACACCGTGGCACCAGTGCGCACAGGGGCTGCCTGGCCGGGTCAGGGAGACCTGGAGGTTGCAGGTAGAGGGTCACGGCTCTGCACCTCCTGCCGCAGCTGCACGAGCACACGGAGTGCACGACAAGCCCGGGGTCTTCCCCAGGCCCACGGCTGCACACAGACACACGGCTCTCAAGCGTGTAATTAATACCCAGCCCCCGGTGCGGAGTCACTGAGTGCACCAGCCACGGCGCCTGTGTGCCATCAGATTACCCGCTAACAAGCGCGTGCGTATGGGGTGTATCCCACACGCGTCCCTTGTGCCTGCAGCAGCCCCTCTGCACGAGGTGTGGGCAAAGAAACGCTGCCCACACCTCTCCACCGTCCTGCCCAGGGCTGCCTTCCCTCTGGCTCCAGAGCCAAGCCACAGGCCAGCACGGAACAGCAGCCTGCGATGTGTGTGTGCTTCCACAACATTTTCCAGTGTGATCTACTTCCATCGACTGAGACGTTGAAGTCAAATAGCCTCCCAGTTCTCAGTAGCTCTGATGGCAGTTTGGAGAATGATTCATGTCCTCAGCTCAGAAAAACTGAGCCAGCATGTATGCAACAAAGATCTTGTGTATCCACTGCACAATAAAACATACCTGCAAGACAGTTATTTTAATACCAATATGCCCTATATAGAGATGCATTATCGTGAACTCAATCTTGGACCTACCACAGCAAACAGAGGGAACTCCAGCTTTCTGTAAGCAGGGAGTGTTGGTATCTCTCCTTGGGCTAAGTAATCACCCTCAAGTTTTTACCACAGGTACACGCTTGAGTATCTAGATTTAGTATAGACTGACCAGAGCAGTTCCTTTTTATTGCAATCAGCTACCATCAGCATGTGCTTTCTCTTGAGTTTTGCTTCTGTTCCTCTTTGTTTAATTTTTCCTTTTTAAAAATAGTGTAGGAAACAAATCCAAAGACCTATGTTCATGCAATGCAGACTTCTATGCAACAGTAAATAAAAATTCCAAAAGTGAATATTTAGCCCTAATTCTGCCCTGGGGTAAAACTCTGTTAGCTGCTATAGCTGTACATTACCTATCAAATAATTCAACACAGCACACACTTTCCCCCACCTTAGGTACATACAAGGAAGAGTCTTAGTTCCTGTGTGCTTTATTTTACAATTTTAAATGCAGGGCTATTCATTGAACTAAAGCCTTCCTCAGAAACATTTTGATGTGAAAAGTGGCAGTGCTATGGAATATATTGTTTTGCCTTTAAAATGCAATGCCTTTTTTCAGGTTTGTTTTTGTAGTATTTTTAATAGTCAAAATGGCTTAACAAGAAATCAGGGGTTTGACCAATTCACATCTTCTGGAACTGTTAAATAATTATAAATAATAAAGCATTGAGCTTAAAAATGACAATACAAAATCAGTAATATTGATATGGCCAAGTTTCATTTATCCTGGAAAGGAAACAGCTTTGACAAGATAATATTTTTTAATGAAATGAGTGTGATATTTTTCTATCAGGTCTCTTTAATTCCAGTATCATAAAAATATGGTGTATCTTTATTGATAGAATTTAGCTGGTGCATTGTCTTCTCTACAGCATATATATGTTAATGATTTTCTCAGCACTGACATACAATATGTTTAACCAGACGATTCTTCCTTTCTCTCAGAGTTACTTCTCTGAGCAGTAATTTAGTGGGCAGTTCTCAAATGACAACTCTGAGAAATACACACAACCATGTCTTGTTAAAAATGTATCTTAATGATGTTTTGCTTGACCATGTTTCTTTTTTGTAGAATTGTAAATAATTCCTACTCTTCTTGTGATCTGTAGCTGGAGAGACACCAGACTGGAGGGGACCAGCTATGCAATCAAGTCCAGTGCAATTGCAATCACTTTGCAGCAGGTGTATAGTCTGAAAGAAACCACAATTCCCTTCCTATGCCACAAACCTCAGAATAACTCAAAACTGCTTGTGCTAAAAAGACAAACACACACACAAAAAAACAAGCAATCCAAACCCAAAGCCCTTGAAAAAAAAGTAATAACATCACAGGGAAACAGCAGAAGATACCTGGAGCCAGAGCATCACCCACTGCTGGGAGCCGCGTGGGCAAGGGAGTGTGGTATGTGAATAGGCACAGCTGATCTCAGCACATTGCAAATGTAACTCTAGTCAGGCAGTAGATGTGCTCTCTTTAATGATATTACTGAACAGATTACATAAATGAGTGAGAATTTATGTACAGAATTTGCATGTGTTTGTAAGTGATCTGAAACTTATAAATACATTTCTGTATTTACACGCACAAGTAAATTAATATTGATTTCCAACCAGCAAGCACCACCAAAATGGCATTCAAGTGCATGTTTCCAGGTGCAAATTATTTAGCTGGAGAGCAAAGCAAGCAAGTTTGCAATGAGAACAGTGAAAATGTGGATGCAGTTCTGGAAAGAATGACTTGCACTGTTGGTGTTGCAGGCACCCTGGGGGATCTCCTGGGCAATCCTACTGCAGTCCTACTGCAAAAGAGCTTCTCCTCAGCATGTGCTAGTGAGACAAGTGCCTCAGTTTAGCAACATGGGTCTAATTCTCAAGTGGGTGCTCATTCTCTGCCCAGAGAGCTCTACTGGACGTGCAGCTCAACTCTCTGGGTAGGCCATTAAAGGTTTACAAGCCATTGACATGAGCTAGCTCAGGGACATTGTGACTATTGCATGTACCAAGTCTGTTCCTGCATTGCTTAATTTTCAAACCCCTGCATACCCACTGTCTGCACATCCTCAGCACCCTTGCTCCCCATTTTCTTACTTCCCAAGCTCTAAAACATCCCTGCATTCTCCAAAGAGGACTCTCTCCCTGATTACCCACATTCCAGAGTTTGTACCCACTCCTTCCCTCATCCCTCCTACACAGCCTTTCCTAGACCCGGGCCACTACGCTGGGCAAACTTGCTCACTCCCAAGGCACTATTCCTCACTGTCCTCCTGCTGTGTGCCCAGTCCAAAGTGAGAATTTTGGGATAGGGCTGTAGAGGGCAGGGGGAAGAGTAGCTGTTGGGGCTGCTTGAGTCAAGTCTGAACCCTTCTCTCCACCAGAGAAAGCTGTTACTTTACCGAGGATTGGGGTTTTAGCCAAGCTATTACAATCACATCTCTCTGGATTTCTTTTGGTTTTTTTCCTTCTCCTTTCCCTGAAACTCCTCCTGATGTTTGGTGCATTTTTCTTGGGTACGCTTTGTTGTTTTTGGGTTATTTTGTTGCTATTGTTGCTTGCAGCCACCAGAGAGTTCCCTTCCTCTGGTTAATGGCTCATTAACTAGCTCTTTCCATGCAGGAGTAGGGCCTGGGAAGTGCTGAATTCTGGAAAATCCTCACCAGCAAGGAACCATTTGCCAGCAACAAAATCCCCTTTTCAGAGGGGGCCCTGTGTCATGAGGCAGCAAGGGGAGACAGTCCGTGGATGGGATGGATAGAGACAGAGCCCACAGGAGTGTGGGGCACAGGCATTGTTGCTATTTCTTGAAAACAGGCACTGGCTCTTGGGAAGAGGGGAGAGAGGAGACAGGAGCTGGATTGTTAGAGGATTCAATGAGCTGTGCCCAATGTATTCGAAAGGTGCTTAAGACAGCCAAAGCTCCTCACCAAACATACACTGCTGTGAGCAGCACAGCAGTGCCCACGGGCTGCAGAGAGGCAGCCCAGCTCCCCCGCCCCTCACACAGCACACCCAGAAACGGGCACCATCCCCTCTGCCCCTGCCCCACACCACCACGGCATGCCCAAGGCATCAGAGCTTCCACCCATGCTCACCTGGACTTCTGACTACTCCAGAGGAGGTGCCCACCTTAAGCCCTTTCCCTCCCTCCCATCTGCACCCTTCCAGGTAGAAAATTACTTTCAGCTTTAGGTTGTGCCAATCAAGCAGCCCAATGGCTAGGCCAGAGAAGAGGTACAGGATTTTCCATACATATAAAAAAGAGAATTCAGAGCAAGTCATGGGATTGACAGGACTAGTGAAACTTTTTTTCTGATAGCTTTTTGTCTTGATTATTTTGTCCTCCCTCCATCACCACTACAATAGCCACAGAGGACAAATTCTCCTGCAGTGCCTCCCATTGCCCCAGAGGGACACTCAGCTTGCGTGCTGTCACTGGCTCCAAGCCATGTGCTGTTTGCTCACTGGGCATGGAGGAGTGGAGTGGTTGGCCAGCAGAGAAGATGGAGTAGTCCTGGTGCTGGCACCAATGTTGAACCTCGCTTCTTTACCCCATCATTAATTTAAACACATTTGGTAGGCATAGAATAGTTTGGTGGTCTCTGTCTGTGTGTCAAGTATGGCTGACATTGACAGGTAGGTTAAGCATTATGGAGAGGATGGGGACAAATGACAGACAGTGCAATTGCCTCTGCTGGGTTACCTGAGCTTAAACTTAAAAAAGGTGATAGTTTCATTTCATCAGTGTCAGAAAGTACCCTCACCTGCAGCTGCAGAACAAAGCACAGCACAGGCTCATGAACATAAGCAATCGGTTTATCACAGTTACCTTTAATCAGGTAGCTCCCATCACCAAAACTGCAGAAATCAGTTTTCTTGGAGGTCTTGTGGCTCAGCTTCACTGCAAAGATAAATTTTCTTTATCGACTAGGGTTGGCACCTCTGGGCCTTCTGAAATACCCTGGCACAATCAAAATTTAACATGCTCCCATAGTTGCTCAGCTTGCCTAGTGAGGTCCACAGGCACAGCAGAGATGTGCAGATCTTGATGTCACATGTGCAGTGACTGTGGCACTGCTTATGACCTAGCCCTGTGGCCATAGTCCCAGCAAGGCCAGTCACCTTGTTACAAGGCATTTTTGGGTTCTGTGGTACCAGCTCACCTACAGATGATCACACCTGATAAAAGCAACAGTTTCTCACTGTGCATGTTTCATACACCTCCAAGTTCATCACAAATTAAGTAGTGATGATTATTGCCATTTTAAAGGCAGGGAAAATGAGGTCTTGCATGATGCATGACCCAGGGTCTCCCAACAGACTGGTGGCAGGAACCAAAGAGACACCCGAGTTCCCTAACTTTCAGCACAGTGTGCAAGGACTGGATTATCACGTGAACAGTATTAACTGTGTGATGCCCACACAGGTCTCAGGGGAAGCTTTGTAAACCCAGCTTTACACCCAGGGTGGTCTAGGACTTGAGGGTGGCAGGGCAGAAAGGAGACATTCCCTGACAAGCTTTTGCCTCAGAGAAAGACTTGAAAACAGTTCAGCTCAAGGTCCTAGTGAAAAGGACGCCTGCAGGGCCACCCGCACCGCTCTCTAGTTGCTCCCAAGCAGTGAATTCATCTGGCTGAAGTTCTGGGGAAAGTGAAAAAAAAGTACATATGAGAAGGCAGAAGCTAGCCCCATCGACCGCTCACACTGTTTGACATTAAAAAGTGCTGACAGCAGAGAGGGAGGAAAGGAATGGACGAAGGGACACTTTCATCTCATGACAGTCTCCTGCCAGCCCGAGCCACTGCGTCTCCCTCTCGCCCCCCCTTCTGGCCCCTTGCTTTCCTAGCCATTTTATTAAATAGGGTCACAGCCCGCATTACAGTCCCTCCCACGGCCCTGGCAAAATGAAAACACTCGCCCGTCCCCATGACCCCCACCCTCCCAGATCTCCATCTCCTTCACTGTTTCCCCCCACTCCAGAACTGAGATCTCCACCCCACTGCAACCTTGGTGTTTCATGGCCAAACATCAAGGCTGAGGTTTCTAGGGAGGAGGAAGGTCTCCCCCATTTTTTCCCCCTCTTACATTAATTATCTCATTTAGTTGAAAGAAAAGTCCAAAAATTGAGCTTTCCCTTGGCAATTTATGAGGCTAGAGGAATAATTGATGGATTGATACAACTTTATTTTGTTCCTTCTTTACACACACACACACACATATACACACAGATAAACACACACATACATACACTTAAGGAGACACTAAGCTGAATTCATCACATTAAGTACCTGCCTGCTAAAAGGACAGGACTGGACATAATTTACAAGGCAGGATAGGGAGGGGTTCACGTGGCAGGGGGGGAAACATTTAGATGAGTTAATGTTTGAAAGTTGGTCTTTGAAGGCAGGAGGCTCCTCTAGACAGAAAAAGAAAACCTAACTAATTAAAACTGATGTATCAGTTTCAGAAGAATGTGCTGGGAATGAAACTGTGCATTGGTAAAAACAACAGTCAGCCAGGTTAGCCATGACAGTGTAGATACCCCCAGGGACAAGGCCCCTATTTCAGCATCAGACCAACAGGGTCTGAGATCTAACTGACTGGGGCAGTAGCCAAAGCCCCCTGCCGAAGTGACTGGTCTGATGCAGGACACAACTTAGGTGCAGAAGCAAATGTGGGTCATCTGTAGGGTTTGAATCATGGCCATGGCATGCCAGCAATGTGACCCATTGCGCTCTGCTTGGAGGAGGAGGGAGGGGACCTTGGGCCACAGATGTGCCTCCCTTGTTTCAGTAGCAATCAAGCACTGTAGATGGCCAAAGGAGACGACTTGCCTGCCCCAGAATGCTGACCAACAGTGCAGGCAACAAAAAGGAAAGAGGGCACAGAGGGGTGAGTGAGTGGTCCAAGGCCAGTGCAGAACCACCGTTGTGGCCAGCATTCACACCTCCCCATCAGCCCACCAGCCTCGCTGTGTCTCGCTCAGTGAGTTCAAGAGGGAACATCTGGCTTCATCTCTGCATTTTGCAGTATATCTTCCTGAAGTGTCCTCCTCCCACTTAGGGATACCCGTGGGGGCTCTCCTAGCACCTTCCCCAGTTCTGCAAACCTCTGTAACTGACACCTAGGGGGAAGGTGCCTCCAGACACTACCCAGGAAATGTGAAGTCTGAGTAACTAAGTATGCTGAGATGAGAAACACGTGCAGAGCATCTCAACTGATGTTTGATTTTCTTTTGTGCACACTAACTTCCCTAACTTCACAACGCATCTCTATCTTCCATATAGGAATCTGAGCCACAGAAGATATCCAGTGACTTGGACCTGGGTCACAGTGCAATTAAATCTGTCAGCCAAGTGCCAGGTGAGCTCCCTGCAGCCAGACAGTTCCTCTGCTCCAGGGACCTGTACCTGATGTGGTTGGGCACCAACTTTAACCCCTCTTCCACTGCCTTTGTCCAGGATTGCACACATGATTTCCTCTGAGTCATAGAATCCTATTGCTCTTACAAGCCTCAAATCCTTTAAATTATTATGAGGAGAGGTAACTATGGGTGTGGAGGAAGGAGGCAAGAAGGAAAAAAAAAAAGAGAGAGAGAGAGAGGATAATAAAAAATATTTACCCAGATGCAGATTCTTTCCAAAATATGCCTTGATGAAAACTGGCCAAGCTGTGAGTGCCCTTTTAAAGTGCTGGGTCTGTGCATCAGGCAGAGGGCCACCAGACAATGAACAGCCCCTGCTTGTCAGTCCACACAGCAAATTTCTGGAGCCCACTGAAAAAAGCCTCAGTAGGTGATTTGTATGTAAACACAGAACACCCGCTCCCTTTGGTAGGGAAGGTGTTCTTTGTCTTACAGCTTTCCCTGTAGACATCAGCTTGTTTACAAATCTCACAGCAACCCACAGCCGTGGCATTAAACAGGTGAAGAGAATAACGCTTTTTTCTTATTGATCTAGGGTCGGTTTCATTTGTAAGCAAAAGGGCAGCTGTCAATAGACTGCATGATCTAAGGCACCAATCCAGAGAAATCTTAAGCACGTGAGCGCCAGGGAGCAAGGATGGGATTCAGGGTTGTTGAACTGGGGCCAGCAGCCTAAACCAGGCTTTATTTCATGTTGCATCATAATTCTATTGTGTGAATGGGAGGATGGAAGTGGAAGAAGAAGAAAACATGTCTATTTCTTGTCCAATAATGTTAGCAGTATATTTATAAAACCAAAACAAGACTAATCTTCACTCCTCTGTGCCTCTCAGGGAGCCCTATGTTGTCTGTTTTGTTTAGATTATGCACTCTTCATGACAGAGATTATCTGTATTTTGTGTCTCGTAAAGCACTGGGCACTTTTATATAATAGTAATAATCTATAAAATGCACAAATAAAAATATCAGAACAAACAAATGATGTTGCAGAATTGTTTCTGCCTAAAAGGAGCAGCAAAATTCCAGTTAAAAATACCCATGTCTACCTTGATAATAAAATGTATGTGTGTGATTGTGCATGCACATGCACATATGTAGGTGCATACAGTAGGGAAAAAGAGTCAAGGAAGGAATAAGTTCATCAAATCTGTAAGCATGTGGCACCTCAGCATCATGCAAGCTACCCTGGGCGCAATCAAAGCCTTCCGACACTCCGAGGGACTCAGTGGAAGTGTGCAGGATATTAAGAGTGACAAGCCATCAGGACTGCACTATCTGACCAGTAGGGAAGGAAAACTGAAGCAGGGTGTCAGTTTGAATTGTCATTATCCCTGTTCAGGAAACAGCATCGGGTAAGGCAAAGTAGTGGCAGAAAGAAAGGAGGTTGGGACATCTGGGGACTGATCCCCCATCCCCCAGGAATTCTGCACCCATTCAGGACCTGGGACTAACTGACTTCTGCATCACTCCCGGTCCTGCCTTTGTCATCTTGAGAAGGGGGGGTGACTGCCCCCAGGGTGCTCAGGGTGGAAGAGCAAGGGGGCAGATACATCTCTGTGCCCAGGGAAGGGTGTTGGGCAGTGGGAGGAACTCTGCAGTGCAGTGGGAGTGTGCAGCACTGGGCAACGCCAGGGATGGAGGGGAGGAAGGGAGGGTGGGGAGGGGATGGCCTATAATCCCCTTGGTAAATCCATGCCTGAACTATAAAAGGATAATCCATGTGCAACCCTGGCCCCACTTATAGGATTTAGCTCTTAGTGTAGAATACTAATATTTGGCTGTTTGTTTACCCCTGTGAACTAATTTGGCAGATTCTTATGATTCTCACAGGGAGAATTTATTTCGATTTTGATATTACTCAAAGCCTTGGGTCCTGGAGTCATAGGATTATATGCAAAGCTCTGAGCAGACTTTTTTAATCCTTTTTCTTAAGAAATAACTATTTGTTGTGGATGCAGCAAAAAGCTTGAAAGCTGGCCTGCTGTTCCACAACACAATGGCATCAGAAAAGAAGCCACTTGCTAATTCCCTTTTTTTTTTTTTTTTTTTTTTTTTTTTTTTTTTTTTTTTTTTTTTTTAACATGGTGATTTTTAAGCCAGTTTTGCAACTGTGAAAGGTGAATGGGGATCAAGCCCACAATTTTTGAAGAGTCGGCACGGTCAAGCCAGGCTCTGCTTGTAGATTCACACTGCTTTGGTGAGCTTCAGTGTCTGCTTTCCTGCTTCTAAGCCAGTGGCACTGCCTTGGGAGAGCAGTATCACAGGTAGAAATTAGATACTTGAGCTAAAGATAATGTGCAAAGTTTGGGGAAGAAGGAGGCACAGGAAGAAAAAGAGTATGTGTTAGGATCAGGAATTCAGCCTTCAATTAAAAAGTAACTTTCTAACCTTGGACAATGCAGAGAATGGCTTGAAAATGTGATGCATGTATCCCCTTAACACAGAAAGACAGTACAAGAATCCCAACTATGTTATTTTTATAATCTTGCTCTGTGATTTTTTGAACAGTTAAAGTTGTTAATACTAGGGGAGAAGTGTCCTTTCTTTAAATGAAAAAGCAGCTTTTGTGGTAAAGTGTAAAGAAACGGAAGGAAAACAACAGTTTTCTCTAAATATATTTGTGGCTGTTCCTCTCCCACTGTCCTGAAAGAAATTAAAAGTTACAAATGTAATCACAGCTAGGAGCAATACAAAACACGATATGTGCTAAGGATTTGACTCTCAATTCATGAAAATATTTATTTTTAATTCTGCGCCCAAGATCATTTCTTCTGAGAAGATTTAAGCACATGCCTGGAGTAACTGCCCACCAAATCAGGGCCATGAGGAGAAAGCTGACAGTAAACCCAAAATTTATTATAAGAAAAAAATCTCCCTCAGAAAAACCAGAAGCAATGACTAAAACCCCAAACTTTCATAAATCAGACAAATAAGACAGGCAGATGAGAATCTTGTCAGGCAGTGGAAATGAGGCAAAAGTAATTCAAATTATTCACACATTTTGAAACTTTGCTGGATTGAGAGGAGAGGGTGGAATCTTGGTGAACAGATCAGGAAGACAAGCAAAATTTGTGCCTAGAAGTTTAAACTGCAGACACACTAGGTACAGATCCTAGAAGTCCAACAGTAGAAAGTTTTTAGAGGGTGTATGTGCATCATTGATATGAAAATCAGTTGCCTGATTTTCCTCCTTCTCGGATCCTGTGTCTGTCTCTCTTGCACGACCTCGGCTTCTCGGGCCGCCTCCTTCCCAGAGCACAAACTCCCGTTGGGCGCTCTGGCTCCGCAGCTCAGCCAGGCTCTGCCGAGTGCCGCACAGAGGGGAGGGGATGCTCCACAGCCCCTCCTGAAAATCCCGCCAATACCCTGAAAACCTACATGTGCCTAAATACACTGATTTGTTGTCATTTTACCCCTCACTCAGATGCTGACAGCCAGTTCTGCCTCTGGTTATACCTATTAATAATTAGTCTATAATTATAGAGATGGAGAAAATATCTTTTAGATGAGTGATATTTTCCCAAATTTGTTCCAAAGATAATATGAAGGGAAACAATGTGTTCATGCACATTGAGACAAAGAGAAGGGAAGGTTTGGCTGTCTGATTTTCTAGTGGTTTGGACTCATTCCTGTGTCCTCCTCTTTCTATCTCAGCTTGTATTCTGGTAACAGGATAGAAGAACCCCAAACATTACCCCAAACTGGGGGGGGGGGGGGGGGGGGAAATGTACTACACCAAGGATCCAAAGGGAACCATTTATTTAAGCTATTAAAAGCATTAAGAGGTTACTTGCTTCCCGTATATAAATTTCTTCCTAGGGAAGAAATACCAGGTACTAAAAAACTCTTTAATCTGCCAGAGAAATCCATAACAAGAGCCAATGGATGAATGCTAAAGCCAAACAAGTCCAATTAAAAATAAAGTACTGGACCTTTTTAAATTTTGTTTCACTTTGTCCAAGGAAGTCAGGGTGATTAACTATCAGAGCAGCTGTTACAGGAAGCACTAGAGTTTCCCTTTCTCAACATCTTCCACTCAAGACTCGTATTCTTTCAGGAAGAAAATTATTGTGTTCAGTAGAGGGGTAACAGAGGGACAATCTCTGCTCTGTGTTATGCAGGCAATCCAGTCAAAACACTGGAAAATGTTTTGTGAGTTTAAACTGAATAAACAACTTAGCACCCCTCAGCTTATTTTTAAGCAGGAGGCTTCTTTTTGAAAAAAATGGGAAAGGGAGAATAAAAATCCTCAGCAATTGAATAATTTTTCTTCTTACAGAAAAGGAAAAAAATAAAAAGGTGAAAATTTTGTAGAAACAGAGGGATCTGGAGCAAAAAGGATGCCAGGATCTGGGGCAGAGCAAAGCAGAGGGCTCACTGCTGGTTGGGGCTGGTGGGGTTCTCCCCAGAACTGCGAGCCTTTGGGGAAGGAGCTGCTCAGGCTCCATGGAGAATCCTGCCTTGCTGATTTCCAGCTGAGCAGCTTTCCACACTCAATGGCTGTCCCTGCTGCTTTCATGCAGGGATGTACTCTAGCTCAGAAGAGAGCGGTTCTGTTTAGATAGCCCCCAATCCTAGCTTTACCTCATCCCTTCCAGCAGAGTCACTGTAATTAAGATTTGTTAAGGTTTGGAAGAAATCTCATTAATCAGATAAGATCTGAACTTTATTTTCTTTTTAAAGACCCAATTTGATCTCTCTTGCTTGTGGTAATTGCTCTCCTCTTCTGACATGGAAATTCATTTTCCAGGCACATAAAACACAATAGATTTCCATTGTCAACAGCAGCAACCCCAGGAGACTTGAAAATATTCCTCCAAAGGCTAAAAAGAGTATTGGGAGCAAATCCAGACACAGGCAGGGAGAGGGAGCCTGAGACAGGGTGCTGTCAGAGAGATATGGGGTGGAAGGAAGGGGTTTGTATGGCCCAAAAAGGAGGAGGGGTACACCAGGGGCAGGAGGGGAAGCAGGACCCCCACTGTGACCCTCAATAAGTCAGGTTGAGTTGGCAGGTCCTACTAAGGGACCTGCACAGAGAGGAGAAAAGTTGTCACTCCTGGTTCCTGACCTGGGTTGGTAAAAGCATCTTTCTCCTGAGTTTATCAGAAACCAGTACTTCAAAGAACGATCAGAAAAGCCTCCTGGACGGCTGACATTTCACATGAGGCAGCACCAGGATAAATGACACAGTGTGAAATATACTCCCCCACATCAAATCCTATCCATCAGCAGGATTCCTAGTTTCTAAATGTCAGGTACAGAACAGGAACTCCTCAGGAACGTCTGAATCAAGAGGGTGGATTCCTTCCCTGCCACCTACTCCCCAGCGTCCCAAGTTCTCTTGGCCTCCATCATGCTTTGGTGGGCTCTGCCTTCCCATCCAGGCTAAGCCCAGGCAGCCAGGCACTGCTGCCAGGCCAGGAGATGTGTATGGGTAAGGCACACACCCTGAACAGGGCTGGGTGTACATGTAGTGCTTCTCACCCAAGAGACAACAGTCCTCAGGAGAGACAGGACAAGGCCACGTGGCAGCCCACTGCCAAATCCTTCAGCCAAGGGCACAGCATGTCAGCCCAGCATGTGGCCATCAAAAGTGGCATCACCATCTTCCCCCTGCCCAGGGCCCTGTACCCTGCCGCCCCTCTGTCACGCTGGTTGCCCCCAGCCCATGCCCTGCTGCTTGCACCACCCTATCCCTGAGTTTGACCTGGAACAGGAGGGGCTGAACCCCAGCTGCACCATGAGGCCAGTGGCTACAAGTAGCCTCCCTTGTCCTGAACTGTCACAGCAAGAATAAAGCTGAGCCACAGTTTTCCAGCACTTTCAGGGGGCCACACAATCCAGCAGCAGCAGCAGCAGTCCCTGTCACAGCTCAGCCTGGCCACCTTCTGGAGATGCTGAAACTTTGATGGAGCAGAGAGAGACAGAAACCACTACCAGGCACATTGTGGGCTCCCAGAAATGGGCAGTCCAGGGCAGCTGGGCCACAAGGCTGGCTGTGGGTGACCAGGGTGGCCAAAGCAGGGAGAGTCCCCTGCACCACCAGCCATGTGGAGGCAGAGACTGGGCATGGTGAGTGCACGCAGAGGTACTAATAGAGACCTAGGGCAAGCCCTGCCTGCTTCTCTCATTCTCTTTACAGAGAGAATCTGCAAACATATTAATCTCATCTCACACACAAACCCTCCGTCCTGATCCCAGAATCCATATATTAGGAGATTTACATAAATTACCAGCTATCAATAGGGCACATGAGGTGCAGGGGCTGAGAGCCAGCACCCTTGCCAAGAATACAGTACAAGAGGATTGGAAAGAAGGGAAAGGGAGGGGGCTGCAGAGAAGGGCTAGGAGCACAGACCTGGTGAGCAGAGGTCTGGAATGACAGTGTCTGGCTGTGCTCTCTGGGTCTCCGACTCACTCGCTGCAGCCACTGTACAGCTTT
Organism: Cettia cetti; assembly: GCA_013401135.1. Lineage (NCBI taxonomy): Eukaryota > Metazoa > Chordata > Aves > Passeriformes > Sylviidae > Cettia > Cettia cetti. Next base: position 60,810 of record VZUI01090883.1, read on the forward strand.
TTGCAGTGGTAGGCATATAACTGGCAGGGAAAACGTAGGAGCTCTTCACAGCCGTGCTTTGCTTTATCTGGGGCTTTGCATTTGCCTAGGTCAGTGCTTACCTCAGCCACTGGCATCCCCAAATCTCAGGAGCATTGAGAAACCAGAGCTGTGTGGCTGTACTGGGTATTCAACACATCCTTGACTCCCTCCTTTCCACATGAGGGGCTTTTCCTCTGCTGGGTGAGGAGGAAGGCGTAAGTTCAGCCACTGACTACACCACGTGCCCAGAATCAGGATACTCTCCACCTTAGGTGCACTGAAAACGTTGTTCAGTCTTCTCTGAGCCATGAGAAATACAGGTAACACTTGGTGAGCATTGTGAGAGCCATGTCCAGAGCCCTGGCAGGCAGATGCAGAGAAAACCGCCAAAACAGATTCCCTTCCAATGTGTTTCCTGGGACAGACCTCCTCTGCAAAGTGGGTGATGGCCAAGCATAGGGCAGACCCAGAAGTGCTCCAGCTGACACCAGGACAAGTACACAGCCGTGTAATACTGGCATCTGACTTTGGGGCACAGCCCCGTTCCCATGACCCAAAGTCTCAGACCCTGGGCAAGCCTGGGACGAGTCCTGGTCCCAAGAGGGGATGGAGAGGGTCCTTCCTTCCCTAGGTAGGCAGTGGGCCTGACCTCTTCCGCAGCATCTTCGGAGGGTCTCAGGCAGCAGACCCGGACCCCCCTGCCTGTGAAGAGCCCCGAGTCGGGGTCCCTTTTGTCACCAGCCCGCGGCCACCTCGGGCTGAGCCCGCATCTCCCGCAGTGTTCTGCTGCCCTCGTGGGTCCAGAGCGCTCATTGCAGCCCCGCACCCGCCCCGGCCCCGCGGCCCGCTCGCCGCACCTTCCCTGCAGAGCCAATGCACAGGTTGTTCCCTTCCCTGCCGGGAGGAAGCGCAAGACGAAAAAGGCAGGCAGCTCCCCGTTTTGGGCCTGGACCGAGGGAAGTGGGGCGGGAAGCAGTGAGAGGGGCCCCAGCACCTATTCCCAACCCTGAGGGTGGTGTAAAAAAGGGTGTAGAACAAGAACCCCCTGCACCAGAAACAGTGATCACAGGTGTTAGAGCATCACCTCTTTGGAAGAGGCATCTGGTGTCATCTGTCCCTCCACCTTTCCTGTGGACAGGCAGACATCAGAGCTGAGGCCAGTATGTCAGGCTGCTGGGGCTGTTCCATAGCTGTGAGTACAGAGAGGTACTGGAAGCTTCTTCCAAGCTGAGGTGAAGTACACTCCAGTGTTATTTCCAGCACAGAGAATGATAGAAAAGTAGCTGGTGGGGCAAAGAAACAAAGCAATGCAAGCCATGGAAAACAGGTCTGGATTTGATTTAGAGAATCGGATTAAAAAGAGGAGAAATTTTCTTTTGTTTTATGATAGTGGGGGGAGGGGAGCAGGAAGTAAGGAAAATGGGAGTAGCCAAAAGTAGAGTTCATACATGCCAAAACTAGAGTTCACATATACAAGATCTTCTGGTAGTGTGACTAGAGTATACGCAGACCTCAGCAGGTTTGGTTTGTGTTGGTATATGACAACATATGTGGCACAATGAAAATATGACTTGCACCATATGCTTGTACTTGTACAGCATCTAGCACAGCAGACAGCATCCTTCCTAATGCCAGTGTTCAGGTGTAGGCACCTGGTCCCATGTACATCCCCAGAAACTCTAGATATGCTCGAGAAGAGACAAGTCTAACCCAGGTATAGCAGATAGGTTCCAAACTGAGGCTGAAACTGGATTCAGATTCATGCCTGCTGTATCTGACACGAGGGCTCTGTGCCAGGGGAGAAGATTTTCACGGGAAAGATGCTCCTAAGGTATCTCAGTTCAGAAGCAGGTTTTTGACCCTCCTGATGGCTCAGCCTGAAACCCCCGCAGCGGCTGGCGGCCCTCCGCAGGCCGAGAGCATCCCCGCTGGCCGGCCGGCACGGCGCGGTCCCCGCGGGGCCCGGGAGCGCCGCACGGAGCGCGGGCTCCACGCCGTGGCCGTGCCGCGGCAGCACACGGCAGCTCCCCGGGCACTGCCCGCCCTCCCCGGCGCTCAGCGGCGGCTGTGCCCACGCTTGTCCCACCGCCTGTCACTGCCACATACCCCTAGAGCTGCCCCTTCCGATCCCTGCCGTCGTCGTTTTTCCTACAAGGGAAAGGGTTGGTTTTGTCTGTCTGCCTTCCTCTCCCCCTCCACTTACCTCAGACACCCTCATCAACACCACTGCCCCGAATTTGATCACAACCCAGACACTTCAAAACCTGGCCCCTCCGGGTCTGAGCTCTCCTCTATCGAACACACAGGATGGCTCTCTATTTGTTCACTAATCGATTATTTGTCTGCCTTAAAGCACTTGGAAAGCACTGCCACTGTCAGATCCCGGGGCTTTCATTTCCCACCACAGTCACCCCCTTCCACTGTAACCTCATGCAGAGCCATAATATGGGATTTTGCCCACACATCCCTGCTTTTTTGTTGTCCCGGTATAAATGGGCATTTGCAGACACATCCAGCATCAGGTAGACACATTGTGTCCAGTGCCTGGAAGCGGCTGGGCAGTGTTTGTCTGGTTGGTGCCTTGGCTGCAAGACCACCAACATTTGAGAGAACCTTTCCAGGGCAACATCTAATAAACCAGCAACAACAATCCAAACTCTTGGATGCAGGAGGCAATCCCAACATCAGCAGGCATCAGCATCAGCTCTGCCCTGCTGGGGAAGAAGCGAGAGAGTCTGACAGCTGTGCTACAGCTACTGCCAGAGGTGACAGCAATACCTTGGCCACTGCACCAAGAGAGAGCTCATCACAGCTGCTCCTGAGGAGGAGTCCTCCCTTGCAGACCCGGAGAGTCACTTTGGGAAAGGCAGGTTGTCATCATAGCATCAGAGACTGCAGGTATGGAAAAAGCAGCAGCCAGCCTGATGGCAAATTCTCCTGCAGACCAGGCCAGGCCAGACCAACCAGCAAGGTCTGCCTGCTGTTCAGCAAGGGCAGCTGCAGCCCAAATAAAGCAAAAATCAGCAGAGCAGCTGGAGCAGCACCCAGAGGTCAAAGGTAGCTTGAGTATTGGGGGCCAGGGGAGTGTGACCCTTTCCATACAAGTTTCAGATGCTGACAGAGAAAGAAAAGAACCTACAGTAAATGCAGACAAATTTCAGACAAAAATGGGATTCAGTGATGGGTTTTATATGAAGTGATGGGAGCCTTTCACCTCTGGAGAAAATTCTTCAGAGCAGCAGTAGATTTTCTGTCCCAGTGCCTTCAAACCCTGACAGAATGCCCTTTGGGAAGGAGGGGTTTAGACAAAAGAAACAAGGAGAATTCCCTCAGTTACCCACCAGCTTACACCAAGTGACTGAACAGCTGCTTTTTGACTTAAAATCTCTCCCTGGCTGTGCTTGAGCTGCACAGCTCTTTCAGGTGTGACAGGCAGACCTGCCTCAAGTACCATAGCCTCCATGTGGGTCGGACAATGGGACAAGTGACTCAGGTGGTTTCATAATCTGTCATAGCAATAGCCAGCACTCGAACTCTATCAACCCTACCATCTCTAGTTTGCCTATTGAGCATCAAACCACTTGCTACAGCAAACAAATAAAGTTTGCTGAGGAGCATTTTTCTGTTCTTGACCTGCATAAAGAGCACCACCATCAGTTGCTTGTCTCAGAGAAGTGTTTTGAGTCCCAGGAGCAGTGGAGGTGACTGTATCTACTCAAAGAGAGAAGTCTTCTGTTTCAGCAGCTAATTACAAAGTCTCTCGAACAATTGCTCGTGGACTTTCTCCCTTCCTGGGGTCATAAGACAGAAGGCAGATGTGTTATTCTTCAAAGAACCTTCATCAGAGTGACAGCAACTGTACTGTAATCCCTGGGCACAGAAGCAGCTGCCAATGCAGGCAGGACCTTCAGGGACAGGGCAGATACCTGTTGTCCACTGGGAACCATAAAGCCACCCCCCCCTCCCCCCCTTAGTATTCCTCAGAAGCACCTCCTGCATGTAAGCAGCTCAGCAAAGGCTCTCCCAACTAAGCCCATTTTCCCAGCACTTCCCGGGGGAAACTGGTACACATCAGCTCACAGTGCAGGGTCCTGCCTCAGCCTGTAGTTCATTTGCCAGAGACCTCTGTCTAGGCCAAGGCATTCCTCAGGCAAACACACCATAATAAATACTTCCAAGAAAATCCAGCCATCACACATTTACTTCCCTCTGCACTTGAATCCCCTCAACCCTGGATCACAGCTCTGTTCCCTTCATCCAGAGGCTTCATGCCTTATCACACCCCAGTTCTAGGGCACTATGAATGAAATTACCTCTGATGCATCTGAAATCCAGGGAACTTGAAGCAAACACAAACCAGAGTGGGAAGCTTTGAGTAGTCCACAGGTCCTGAGGATGAGTTTTCATCTAGCACCATGCATGCAAGGTTCACAAGAGGATTTATGGATGGACAGAGAAGAAGGCAGAGAGTAGCAGGGACTGATGATACCAGTGTACCCAGGATGGGAAAGCCTTACTCTTCTTTAGTCCTGCCCTTCCCTGTGGAAATTGGGCATTACGTTTCAACCCAAAACCCAGCAGGCATGATCCTCTTTCTCAGCTGGCAGAAGGTAAGAGTTGCTGTTCTCAGCAGAAAGCTGAGGTAGGTAGGTAGGTAGGTAGGTAGGTAGGTAGGTAGGTAGGTAGGTAGGTAGGTAGGTAGGTAGGTAGGTAGGT